>SNVD02015202.1:0-98133 GCA_013180625.2 Boswellia sacra | reverse complement strand
TAAACTCTCCATCTTTACCAAATTGCAATCCACAAAATACGTATATATTTTGGAATCGCCGAATTGGTGTTTTCTCCATTTCTAAAAGTGCTCTAAACTTGTGTAAGACAATGATGTACGTTAGGTATTATGCGATTCAAGTACAAGACAGGTTATAAAATGACATTTCAAAATATGCAGCATGGATATATACACACGTAAAACTCTCAAATTTGACACATGGGGACAAAATTTCGGTGGAGTTGCTCGATGCAGATTTATCGCCCCAAAATTTGAAAAAATGAGATATGCTTTCGGCGAGGTTTGACAAAACCTACACACTTGTCTCCCACGTGAAGCATGGAAAATGGAGATACACTTCGGCGGGGGTTGACAAAAACTCCCACATTGTACTCCCACGTGGAAGCAATAAAAAAATGGGGGAAAAGACTACACTTTCGGTGGAAGGTTGACAAACAAAACCTCCAAACTTCGTCTCCCACGGTGTATGAAAAATGGAGATAAACTTTCGGTGGGGTTTGAAAAAAACCGCCACACTTGTCTCCAACGTGAAGCATGAAAAGTAAAGATATACTTTCGGTGGAGGTTGACAAAATCTCCACACTTGTCTCCCACGTGTACTTATGCCATAGGGTCGTCATATGGTTTGTCAAAAAGAAAACTTGAAATTAAAACAAACAAAATCAACAAACAACAACAACACAAAAACAACATTGATAATCAGATCAAACGAAACAAGAAAAAAATTCTACAACCACAACACACATTCAAATATACAAGTAGTTGTGATTGTGGCTCACATCTTCCTCTGGTTTTACGTCCAGTAACGGCTGAAACGCTTCTATGAGTCGGGGATTTGCTTCCCATCTAGTTTTCTTATAAACTGGCAAACAGGGTCGTTTTTAGTCAGATTCCCTAGACTATAACACTGCAATTCATCACGAAATTGTGTACATAGATTAAGCAATTCACGCTGAACAAGTCCACAAGAATGTGACTCGAGAGTTAACAAAACATTATCCAGCGACTCATTACTCAAACCATTATTAAAAAATGAAAGTTTATCTTCTCTATTCCTGGACGCAAAACCTAATGAACGACAAGTCTGGTTACAATTCCATCTAGCACATTTATAACATACTTGAACCTTTTCGCTCTTCGCCTCTTGGTGTAGTAGCTCTTACCTAGACCAGGCATGTATTTTGCGAGATTAATGTCTGGCTCACCGGACAATCTCACCTTGGCTTCGATAAGCCATCGGATATCAGCAGGCACATTTAAGAGCATCAAGGCCCAAAGTCTAGTCATCCGTACTTTATAAATTTTAAACACAGCATTTTGAGGAAGTGAAGGGAAATATTTACGAAGGTTCGATAGAAAAATATCAGCATCCATTGAAGAGAAGAAAAGGAGAGATATTACCGATAATGCGATCGAGTTTCTTTTTCTCCAAGATATGCGTGTTTCAAACCTTCGAACAATGGCTTCAACTCCCGTTTGAATGTTTCCTCAAGTTGCTGCACAAATGAATTCGAAGTACAGAATAATCAAATTAAAAAAAAGAAAGGAAAAGAAAAGAGCAGAAACGAAACTAAAGACACATAAAAGAGATAACAACACAATAGCAAACAAAGGTCAAAAACAAGTAAAAAATATAAAAACAAATGAGACAGATGGCAAAGAGAGATAAAACCTGATCAATTTGATGGCCTATGAAAGGAATCTCCTCGAGACACAAACATCGATCATTATTACCTCATTTTATTTTTCTTTTCTTCTTTTTTTTTATTTTTCAAAAACATTGGGTTGCCTCCCAATAAGCGCTTGTTTTAACGTCCTCAGCCCGACGTTGGTTCCATCATGGGAGGATCCAATCTCCGCTGTGCGTCTCTAGTGGGCTTGGATCCTTCTTCGAACAAGAAATGGTGCAAGCATATGGCTGGGCCTTGGATGTTAGCAATCATCCTCTTAATAGCTGTTTTGTGAACTCTAAGTACTCGGACGCGTTTCTCTTCTTGCAGTGGTGCAAGGCCCATTTCTATTGTAACTAGCAAAGGATCTTTGTCACCCAAAAGCACATGCCTCATATAATCTGGAAGTAGCTTAAGCTCCAAGGTATTGGCTTTCATCACAGAAGGAAGAAGTTTCTCTTTAGATAAAAGCAATTCAATGTACGAAACATCATACCTGTTTGTGATTATAGCTATAGTCTCATCTAAGCATGCCATAGCTTCCTCCATTTCTTTGGACATTTGTATCAACCTTCTTGGTTCTTTGGAATTTTCTGTCCCTATGTGCTCACTAATAGCCATTTCCAATCCATCCTTGCGAGTTAACTCAAAACATTGTTGTGGCAAAGAATCAATAATGTCAACTGCAAAAACAGAATGCAAGTCACTAGTGTACCTCATTGCCTTGAAAATATTGAAACGGATCACTTTGGCATCAAACTCCATGGTGAAAGTGCCATCATGAACATCAATCTTGATTCTAGCAGTTTTCGAGAATGGTCTCTCTAAAAGAATCGGTGTTGGATTAGGAGATGTCTCATCCTCTATTTCAAGAACATAAAAGTCTACTGGGAAAAACAATTGATTCATCTGCACAAGCACATCTTCCACAACTCTTTTGGTATATGCATTAAAACGATCAGCAATTTGAATGGTAATACCAATTTCGCAAAAGGTCCAAGATTTAAAGAAGCATAAATAGAATATGGCATGATGTTAATAGATGCTTCTAAATCTAACATAACTCTTTCAAACTTGGTTTTACCAATGGTGCATGGCATGGTGAACGTACCTGGATCTTTGCACTTTGGAGGAATTTTCCTTTGCAATACAGCTGAAACATCTTCCCCCACACTTACTTTCTCATTTCTTTTTAACTTTCTTTTGCTGGTGCATAACTCCTTGAGACATTTTGTATAATGAGGTACTTGCTCGATAGCATCCAGAAGTGGTATATTTACCTCGATTTTGTGAGAAGTTTCCAGGATTTCTTGTTCTTGTTCCTCCTGAGAAGTCAGTGTTTTGTTCATGGTGGAAGTGGTGTCATCTCCTTCATTAGTTTGTGATTTCTTTGGCAGGACATCTAATTGCTCTCCATTTTGCAAAGTTATCGCACAAGAATTCTCTCTTGGATTGATCACCGTTTGACAAGATAATTCTTCTGAGCCTTGGCCCTCGAATTTGCTCATGCTAGTGGCCAATTGTCCCATTTGATTTGCCAGGTTTTGGATACTTGCCCCAGTTTCCTGCTGGAATTGCATTGTGTTAGTGGCAAGTGCATTAACAATGTCCTAGAGAGACATACCTGAGTTTTGTGAAGCTGGTTGCGGTGTTGGATGTGGCATTGGTGGTGGTTGCATTTGAAAAGGTTGCTGCACTCTAGGTTGATTGAAACCTTGTGGCCGATTTGGTATCACATTTGGAGTGATTGGTTGATGATTCCAGTAACTGAAATTATGTTGATCTTCCCATCCAGCATTGTAAGTGCTAGAGAAAGGATCATACCATTGCCTCGTTTGTCCTGGAAATCCACCCATGGCATTGGCTTGTTCCATATATTCTTCTTGTAAAGTTGGATACATGTCGATTGGATGCTCCATCGTAGAATATATCCCACATTCATAAGATTTTTGCATATCTCCTACAGCCATGTTTTCCACAAGAGAGGTTAGCTCAGAAAGTTGTTGTTCAATGTTCGGAGTGCTTACCTCATTTACTCTCCATGGTACTTGTGGCTCAAATCCGCTACTGAATTGATAGAAGTTTACTGCCATGTTGTCTAAATACAAACAATCAGAAAAGAAAAACAAAGAAAATATGAATCAACAATGAAAACAAAATAACAAATCGATTAGAAAATCAATCCCCGGCAACGGCGCCAAAAACTTGATGCGTTCGAAACTAGCAAGTATACTAGTCGCACAAGTAATAAAGTGATAAGTAAGATATCGTTCCCACGAGGATTGATTCTAATTGAATTTGTTATTTCCAGCAACAATAACTAAACAGGGGGGATTTTTGTTGAATGCTTTACTAAATGAAATAAGAATGCAAGTAAAGAATAACAAAACAGAAGTTAATTTGAATAAAAGATCAATGAGGGAAAGCTGGTTAAGGGATCCTTCTCTACCACAAGATATGGATTTGAGAATTAATCGTAGAATTGTCATCCAATTACACCATTGAAATTATCAACCGTAGATAACAACAAGCTCTGTTATCCCAATCTTTCCTTACTTTGTTGTTAAATAAAACAGGCTCTTTATTTAATCTCTATCCATTAAACAACCTAGAACAAGCTCTCTAAATTTAATTCAATGGATGCATTACGATAAGAAAGATAGGTTGATCTAAGCAATAAACACACAAGCTCGGATTATTTAACTTAGGTTGTATTCTCCAATTGCAATCTCTGATCACAATTTTGCTACTAAGGATTAGAAATTCAAGACAATTACGGATCAAGATTTCTAGTCTAGCAATAGACAAACCAGATTATATTCAGTTGGCCACCCAAATACAATCCAGCAAGCAATCATAAGCATTAGATATGGGAAAATACAAGCAACTTCAATTAGAGAATTGGATAACAATTCTTGCACAATCAACTTACAAAAACCATATCAAGGGCTTTGAAATCACCCTCAACCAATTCAGATTCAGTTACACATGTTTAAGAACGTGGTAAATACAATACAACATGGAGACATTCCAGAAAATGAAAGGGAAGGGAAAAACTTAGCAAATTTGATGTAATTCTCTTTGGATTGTAGTTCTTCCTCTTTCCAAGCTTCCTTTCTCCTTCAAGAACTCCAAGAGATGAAAGAATTCCAGAGCAGCAGCCTCCACCACGTTCTCCCCTCTTCAAGTCTCAAAATAAAACCCTAAAATGTGTTTAAATACTCTGCTACAGTGACTTGCTACAGTGCCCCGTATTATACATGCTACAGTGCTTGTGGAATTATATTTCTATACATCTCACACTGTTTTGATTACAACTTTTGGTACACTGAATGGATTTATAAACCGTAAATTTCTCCAGAAAATAGACTTCGAGAGCTTTCCAACGGTATATAATATGTCATCGGGTTCATTGTATATCAATACAATTAAATCCGAGAAGATCACTGACTAGCAGAGGTGAAAATGAAGGGTTTTACTCCATTTTTGTGCAAGTTGCTCCAAAACTCCTACAAACATCAAAACCACACAAAAACATAAAAATACCAAGGAATATAGCAAAGAAACATGGACGAATTGATATAAAAGTAATACATAAATAGACACCTATCAATTATTCAAATCTATGAACTCTCACAACCTTATCATTTAAAAAAAAAAATTGTGTGCTTATGTACTCATTAAGCAAGTATTCATGAACCTTTCTTCACACACACACACATACCTTGATGCATGATTGTGGGTGGCAAAATGATATGTTGTAATATTTGAGTTCTTTTGTTTTGTTTAGGATAACAACACAAAGGAAGGGGAAAGTTAAAAAAAAAAGCAAAAAAAAGAAAAAAAAGAAAAAAGAAGAAAAAAATAGCAACTGTGGATAAAGTTTGGTCTCGTAGCCTCCTTAATTCGAGCAATTAAGCCCGAGGGGTGCCTCAACACCTAATACCCTAAGACCAACTGGTTTGGGAGCTATTGGCCCAAAGCTCGCTACATGGATTAAGGAGAAAGCTTAATGAGATTGAACATTGCACTATCCACAAGTTTCTAAGCAAAAATAAAACATCGGCAACCCGAGTTGTTAAGCTCGAAGGGGTGTCTTAACACCTAATGCCCTAAGGCCAACTGGTCTGGGAGTCATTAGCCTAAGGCTCGCTACATGGGTTAAAGATGCAATCCTTCAAAAAAAAAAGAGAAAAAAAAATATATTTACATATATAATGAATAAAGGCCCCTTACCTAAGGTTGTTAGCCTTAACAAATATTAGAACCGATATGGCTTCTTTCTAATAAGCCCCATAATCATGTGTCGACTGAGCACAAAAAGAAGGTTTATCGATATCTTGACTGAAGGGTACGTGAGTCATAAAAAAAATCAGTTGAGAGTTTGTTTATTTGGATAAAATCAATGAGAGTGCAATAAATGACCACCTTGGATGTAAAATTCTATAAATCACTTCTAAATAATAACGCTTTAATTGCTAGGGACTAGCAATAAGCTAGGTGGGGGGTGTGATGAACACTTAAATATGCATGTTTAATAAGAGTTTAGTTCATCATATTGCATTAATAGTGTCATAAAATACCTCAACTTAAGCATATTTGTAGCATTTGCATCTTTGGAATTAATTTCTCTTAATTTTGGTTTTGTTACAGGTTCGGTAAAATGGGCATAACTCCCTATTTATAGATCAGAATGGTGCAATTCTTAATGTTTTGGAAAGCTGATTCAATTGTCTACAAGATTGCATTTCACAAGCATCATCCAATTCGGGCTCTTAGTGGACCAAAATTGGGCTTGAAATGAACCCATCTACAGTCTCAGCCCAGTCTGACTAGGCCTCAGTATTTGGACCGTATCTCTCAAAATACGTATCCAAATTGTACAAATCAATATGTTCTAGAAATCTGAGAGAAATATCTACAACTTTCATGAAGACATGTGCTTAAAATTCAAAACATTTCAATGTCAAAATTGATGGTCAAACTCAGTGCCTAATGATCCCAATTGTCAAAGATATTTACAACTAATATTTGACAATTATGCCCTTGTAATTTGACAGGTTTGCCTCTGGATGTATCTATAAATAGAGGTGCCCTGTGACCCATTAGGGCATCTTGGCCTTGGCTGGAACATTTTGGCTTTGGCTAGGATCTTGTAATGTGTTTTGTGTGTTTATGTTATTAATGAATTTCATTTTTCTTACATTTTATTTTCTTTCTATTATAATGTTCTTATAATTTCTTTTTGCTAAGGTGAAAGGGTGAAACCGTTGATATGAGAATAAGGATTCTCTAACCCTTAATATGTGCTTAATAATCTTAATCTTATAATGTTTATTCAATATGATTTATATTTAATTTCTTAATCAATCTTGACATCACTCGTAAAGTGGAGGTCTTGATCCATTGTCGACAATCCTTGGCACTTCAAATGCTTGGACCCTTTCTAGATGATGTATGGTTCTTCCTTAGCGACACGAATCTAGTTAGGAACCTTGATTTGTTGTAGACATATAGTGATTGGCACATTGGATGCTTGAACCCATTTACAAGAAGTGGTATAAATGTTGGTAATGAAACAAATATAATTCATATAACTAAAATGGGCTAATTATCCTTACTCGAAATATCAATGGTGGATCCCCTAACCTTAGCCTTCATTGTTATTGTGTTAATTCCTCTTGTATTTTAATTATTCTATTGTTTATGAATTTTTATTTTATTTACTATGGTAGGTTCTACCACCTTATGAAATTGTTCTTTAATTTACTATGGTTGGTTATACCACCTATTTCCATGGATGGTTTTACCTCCTCTTGCTTTTTTTTTTTATATTTGAATGGTCGGTAATACCACCTACCATCTTACATACTTGTTGATATTATCATGTCACCTCTTTGAATCATCCATATCACATTTGTTTAGCTTATAATTTGTAACGCTTAAATTCCCTTCCTCGTGGATCGACCCCGGTCTCACCGGGTTTTATTACGTCGACACTCCTATACTTGGGAGACAATCCTTTTTCGGATGTGTCAATGGGTTTATACAGTTGAAAGTTGAAGTTGAAAAAGAAAGCAAAGAAACAAAAAAGGAAGGTTGCCATCAAAAATTTCCAAATATGCAAGAAGAATAGCCGGCTAACTGTATTAGGACAGTCAGCCAATAGTGGGACAACTAGTTGACTATGAGTGGATGGTGGCTGGGTGGTAGGATAGCCGATCCAACATCGGCCAGTTGTGGCCTACCAAACCATCTTGTTTCGTAACTTTTTAGTGTAATCCTCCTTCAACCTTCGTCTGTTAGATCGTATGTAACATTTTAAGTTCAACTTTGATTTGTAATCCGTAAAATTATGTGAAAACTAGACATCTATAGCTTCATAACAGTATATGACTTATCAATAGATTCCTTCTGGATTAATTTTTGTGATTTTTTAAAGTCATGTGTCAGCTTCCAAAAACCTTTCTTCCTTTTGCATCCAATGGCTTTTTTGATCGTTTCTATTACTCAACATCCATCTTCATTTCATCATTGAGCCTAAAAAATTTAGTGTCCACATGAACCCTTCATCATCATTCCTTCTAAAGAAATTGATGCTTCAGTTCCTCTTGCAACCCTTTCTTGCTCAGCACTGTCTCCCTCCTCAGAGCCTCCTTCAAATGTGTCACTCTCCCTAGAGCTCTCCTCGGATTCCTCTTGCTTAGATTCTTCTTTGTCTACCAACTTCAAACTCCTGCTCCTAGGAGATTGCTCTGTAGTTTTACTAAGATAACCATTAGGGCACCAGAGATATGCATTATATCAAATAAGTGAGCAAGACAAAAATAAATTACCTTCATCTACAAACTTAATGCCTAAGTCTCTATATGCAACATTATTAGTCTTTGGTACATATGACACTAGCCTAGACGCTAGCTGATTCTCATCTGACAATAATTCCTTCAAGTCCATGCTCCCCCAAGTGAATGCAAAAGCAACCTTAAGATAGCTATCTAAAGGCACCTCAATCTTTCTCACCACCTTTGTAAAACAGTTTGTAAATCATGATTAATTAACCATAATATATCAATTAACTAGCATTTTCCTACCTACAAAAGAGCTTACCAGACTCATTGTATCTCAATTAGGTCGTCATGCAACATTTGGAAGGTGCATCCATTGTCCCAATATGTAAAACCACAAATTCTTCCATTCCCTACTACTATCACCAAGACCATGCAAGATAAATGTTTTAGAAAATTATCAGGATGGTTACAGGCCGCTCTCTCTCTGTCTTTGGTTGCCCTGGGCAATATCCTACCATCTCTAGTCACTTGACCATCAACCCATATTTCAACTTTGCTCTAACTAGATGATACTCTACTTTATCCTTATATGTTTTGGAGGTTCACTGATTCAAATAGTACCAACTAGCACTTTGCAGAATAGCCTTTAAGTGATCCATCAAGTCCATTTCTCCTATGGTGATATCCCTATGAAAGTGTCACTCTATAACACGTAACCCCATCATAATCCTCCAACCATTGGGTACAATTGTCTAGGAGCTAGCTCAAAGGTTCGAAGATATTCAACGAACAAAGGTTGCAAGCGTAACCTAACTCCTACTGGGAAAAAAAGGCTGTGAAAAATTGTTTCCTTGCTCCTAGGCTTGGGAGGACAAGCACCAACGCCATGGGTCCTAAAATGGATGCTGCTTGGAATCTTGTACTGTACCCTAAATTCCTCAACCCTTTCTCCTGAAATTTTACAGGGAGACTTGTTTATGGAAAACCCTTAAAATTTTGGGTCCCTTACATATCTCACAGGAATAGGCCTTTTTGCCCTTCTCCTAGACGACTTTCTACTGTTGGATGCTTTCTCAGTGGTAATAGCCTTCCGTACAAGCAACCTAGTGTTTCTGGTCATAACTGGTTGGGGCAAGTTCCCACTAGTCTTTTTTGGCCAGAAATAAAGAAAGGCCACAGTATTAGCAATGGTGAAAATCTATAGGCCTACACATCTATAGCAAACAACTTGAAACCTAGGAACTTCTATATAAATTCTAGCACGAATCTCTTTAGACGTAGTGGAACTCGACTCTTCGAACAATAAAGGGAAGTGGTGCTTATCCATAAGAAAACACTGCTCATCTACTTGACCTTTCAACCTATTCATCTTCTTAATCTAAAAGATATGGTTCTCTAATCAAAACATCCTAGGTTCACCTACACCACAAAAGGAACACCACCTCCACTTCACTGCTTCAGCGAGCCAAATACCTAACATGGTACACAACATTTTCAACTCAAACTCTACAACCAACCAACCAACTGCAATAGTTCCACATAAATAGACATACGCGGTTGAAAGCAAGAACCTTTATCACTATAATATGCCAAACAAACATTTTATGTCCTATTTGTACCCCAACCTTTGGTGAACCCCACCATTTATACTCATAAGCATACTAACACGCTCCACCCAAAGTAGCAAGCAGTAGAGTTATCAATGCAGGAATATAAAAAATAAAAGGCACACAATAGAATAGCATCACAAAATTTACATCCCCATCCATGAATGACAGAGAAAATAGATGAAAGAGATCACCTTAAATTGAAACAGAGGAACTCATTTCTCACAATTGTCTTTGCTACGTGTACAACTGGGAGGCTTCCTGCACTAGTGCTTACTTTCTCAATGGCTCTTAATACGCCCTCTTCAATATCTCATAACCAAAAGCAAAAGTTAAGATGAGTTTTTGCTAAGTAAGGAGTGTAGAGCAATAAAGAGATAAGTTTTTATTCTTGGATGAAGAAGACTAAAATATGTGAGAAGAGAGAGAAGAACGAGGGGAATTTCAAAATTTCCTACTGCACCTTAACCGCTCATCAATGTCACATGTCATAATCTATCCAAACCATTGCATCAGCTTGGACACATGTGACCACACCACTGCTTCCTTTTTCTATGCCTACCTACCCTTTATTAATGCATGTCCCATCAATAGCGAACCACGAACCGATGTGTTAGGAATCGAAACTAGAATATGATGAAAACCCTCACCTGTGCACTTCATTTTAATTAGATAAAGCTACCTCCACCTACTTAGACACCTTAGCGCAGTTTCATTACAGCTAAGCACTATTGCTTCTTGAAATGACTTACCAAACCTCCAAGTTTCATCCTACTATACTATCTTTACATCCTCAGACATAACGTAGTCCTCTCCTCAATCATTACAACGCTTCTTTGTAGTTACAACTCTTTGATAACTTCTTAGACTTGTAATTAGAGGGACTAGTGTAATAGAGAAAATATTTTTTGCTTCCGTAGACACCAAACAAGTGTAGTTACAACTCCTCACATCTCCTTGACTGCTCGGACTTATAACTAGGAGGACTAATGTATAGGGTGATGAACACTTAAATATGTATGTTTAATAAGAGCTTAGTTCATCATATTGCATTAATAGTGTCATTAAATTCTTCAACTTAAGCATATTTGTAGTCTTTGCATCTTTGGAATTAACTTCCTCTTAATTTTGGTTTTGTTACAGGTTCGGTAAAATGGGCATAACTCTCTATTTATAGATTAGAATGGTACAATTCTTAATGTTTTTGGAAAGCTGATTCAATTATCTACAAGATTGCATTTCATAAGCATCATCAAATTCGGGCTCTTAGTGGACCAAAATTGGGCTTGAAGTGAACCCATCTACAGTCTCGGCCCAGTCTGACCAGGACTCAGTATTTGGACTGTATCTCTCAAAATACGTATCCAAATTGTGCAAATCAATATGTTCTAGAAATCTGAGAGAAATATCTACAACTTTCATGAAGAAATGTGATTAAAATTCACAACATTTCGATGTCAAAATTGATGGTCAAAGTCGGTGCCTAATGATCCCAATTGTCAAAGATATTTACAACTAATATTTGACAATTATGCCCTTGTAATTTGACAAGTTTGCCCCTGGATTTATCTATAAATAGAGGTTCCTTGTGACCCATGGGGGCATCTTGGCCCTGGCTGGAACATTTTGGCTTTGGCTAGGATCTTGTATTGTGTTTTGTGTGTTTATGTTATAAATGAATTTTCTTTTTCTTACATTTTATTTTCTTTCTATTATAATGTTCTTCTAATTTCTCTTTTGCCAAGGTGAAAGGGTGAAACCCTTGATATGAGAATAAGGATTCTCTAACCCTTAATATGTGCTTAATAATCTTAATCTTATAATGTTTATTCAATATGATTTATATTTAATTTTTTAATCAATCTTGACACCACTCGTAAGGTGGAGGTCTTGATCCATTGTAGACAATAATTGGCACATCAAATGCTTGGATCCTTCTTAGACGTCGTATGGTTCTTCCTTATCGACACAAGTCTAGTTAGGAACCTTGATTTGTTGTAGACATATGGTGATTGGCATATTGGATGCTTGAACCCATTTACAAGAAGTGGTATAAATATTGGTAATGAAACAAATATAATTCATATAACTAAAATGGGTTAATTATCCTTATTTGAAATATCAAGGACGGATCCCCTAACCTTAGCTTTCATTATTATTGTGTTAATTTCTCTTGTGTTCATTTATTGTTTATGAACTTGTCTTTTCTTATATTTGTTGATATTATCTTGTAATCTCCGTGAATCATCCATATCATATTTGCTTACTTATAGTTTGTAGCGCTAAAATTCCCTTCCTCGTGGATCGACCCCAGACTCACCGGGTTTATTACTTTGACACTCCTATACTTGGGAGACAATCCTTTTTCGGATGAGTCAAGTTTTTGGTGCTGTTGCCAGGGAAGGTAAAAATTGGCGTGCAAAATTGTAAGTATTCTTTTTTCTCACCTTAGATCTAAATTTTTTATTTTTTTTGTGTGTTCATCTTTTCCTCTCTTTTCTTCTCTCTTTCTTGCATGAAAATTTGGTCACGAACATCTAGTGGTAGACTTGTTAGAAAAACGTCATCTTCCTTAAAAAACATGGCTGACAATCATGAGGAAATATTCACGGATGAAAGGGACAACCGCTCGCAATAAAATGATCAAAACCAACGAAGAACTCTCAAAGACCACATGAATCCGATAAGGACTAGTGCACCATCTTGTGTAGTTTCTCCTCCAGATTCAATCCATTTCAATTTAAAACCAAGTTTTGTTCGACTTCTACCCACTTTTCATGGCCTTGACATGGAGAACCCATATTCGCACTTGAAACTCTTTGAAGAGGTATGTAGCTCCTACACTGACCCAAATTGTAGGATAAACACCATTAGATTAAAGCTTTTTCCTTTTTCTTTAAAAGATAAAGCTAGAACATGGCTACAAAATTTGAGGTCGAATTCCATCCGTTCATGGGATGAGATGAAACAACAATTTTTAAAAAAAAATTTTCCTACCCATAGAACAAATTCTCTTAAAAGACAAATTTCTGATTTCTCTCAAAAACAAGGGGAAACCCTTTACCAATGTTGGGATAGGTATAAAGAACTACTTAATACCTGTCCTCACCATGGGTTTGAAACTTGGAGAATAGTTTCACACTTTTATGAAGGGTTAAAACCTCAAGATAGGCAACTAGTAGAATTAATGTGTAATGGAGAATTTAAAGAAAAAGACCCTGAGGAAGCACTTGACTTCCTGGATTCCTTGGTAGAAAAGGCACAAAATTGGGACACTGCTGGCACCTATGAGGTACCAAGCAATACCCCAACCTCGACGTCAAATAGAGGTATTTACAACCTTAGGGAAGACCATGACCTTCAAGCCAAATATGCATCCCTAGCTAGAAAAGTCGAGGCTTTAGAGAAGAAAAAGAGTGGTCAATTGAAGTCTATTCAAGAAAATGTCTCCATGAGCAATTGAAGTCTGTAACATTTGTGATGACAATGACCATTCTACTGATGATTGCCCAACTTGGCCTGCCTTTAGATAATGTCTCCATGAGCAAGCCAATGCCTTGAACACTTTCAAAAGGCCAAATCACAATCCATATTCACAAACCTACAATCCTGGTTGGAGAAATCATCCAAATTTTAGTTGGAAAAATGACAATCATGCACAATCTTCACAAGTCCCTTTTCAAACACGACAAAATTTTCAAAATTCTCATGATCATGCATATGCTCCTCCTCCTAGGAATGACTTTGAAGAAACATTTCATTCATTCATTACAAAGCAAGAGACTTTCAATAGTCAAACTGCTCAAACATTAGCAAATTTGTCAGAAACTCTTGCAAAATTTGCATCTACGTTTAGCATCCAAGAGAAGGGAAAATTTCCTCTTCAAACATTGCGAAACCCCAAAGATCAATCTAACTCAAATGCAGGAAGTTCAAGTAACCATTACTTTGGCCAAGCCAAGTCAGTCATGACCCTTCACAATGGTAAGATTGTTAAAAAACACATTCCTGACCCTTGTGAGAAAGAAAAAGAATCGATCTCTAAAGGACAGGAAGAGGTGGCCAAACTAACACCTTGCGAAGAGGAAACCAAATCCTCATCTGTGCCTCCATTTCCTCAAGCATTAGCTACACAAAAGAAGTCAACTCACAATTCTGAAATCTTTGAAATTTTCAAACAGGTAAAGGTCAACATTCCCTTGCTTGATGTGATCAAACAGGTACCTTCTTATGCAAAATTTTTGAAAGACTTGTGCACTGTGAAAAGAAAACTGAATGTAAAAAAGAAGGCCTTTCTAGCTGAGCAGGTAAGTGCTATTCTTCAAAATAATAATACAGTGAAATATAAGGATCCAGGTTGTCCTACAATTTCATGTGTTATTGGAGACCATAAAATTGAACAAGCTTTACTTGATCTTGGTGCTAGTGTGAATTTGCTTCCATACTCGGTTTTTCAAAAACTCAATCTAGGTGAGTTAAAACCGACTTCTGTGACTCTTTTGCTTGCTGATAGATCAATTAAAGTACCAAGAGGAGTAGTAGAAGATGTGTTAGTTCAAGTCGATAAATTCATTTACCCAGTGGATTTTATGTCTTGGACACACAACCAGTGGAAGTAAGCAATTCAATTCCTGTTATTTTAGGGCGTCCATTTCTAGCTACCTCTAATGCTTTGATTAATTGTAGGAATGGAGTCATGAAACTATCATTTGGGAACATAACATTGGAACTTAATGTTTTTAATATGTGCAAACAACCAAATGAAGAAGAAGATGAAATTGACGAGGCCAATGTAATTGAATCTATTGTGGAAGATCACATCCAAAAAGGGAGTTCTTCTGACCCTTTGGAAACTTGTTTAGTGAATTCGTTAGAATCAAGTATGGAACTAGAACATGATCTTTCTGATATGTGTTCTTTACTGGATTGTGCACAGGTGTTGGAAAAAGGCTCAAAATCAAGATTTGAAGAATTGGGGCAAATGAATGAAAGCAGGGAAGAGGAAGCTCCCAAGTTAGAATTGAACCCTTACCTGAAGGACTAAAATATGCATATCTTGGGGAGAATCAGACATATTCGGTGGTAATTTCTTCATCCCTCACATGCGAGCAACAAGGTAAGTTGATAGAAGTGCTTAAAAGGCATAAAAATGCAATTGGGTGGACTTTAAAAGATATAAAAGGCATTAACCCTTTAATTTGCACACATAGAATACATTTAGAGGAAAATGCCAAAACATCTCAACAACCTCAAAGGAGATTAAATCCACACATGAAAGAGGTCATTAGGGCTGAAGTTCTCAAACTACTTGATGTGGGAATTATCTATCCTATTTCTGATAGTAAGTGGGTAAGCCCTACACAAGTAGTACCTAAAAAAATCTGGCATTATAGTTGTTAAAAATGAAAAAGGGGAATCATTGCCAACTCGTGTCTCATCTAGTTGGAGGATGTGCATTGATTATAGAAAATTAAATGCTGTCACTAGAAAAGACCATTTTCCCTTACCTTTCCTTGACCAAATTCTTGAAAGAGTAGCAGGAAACCCCTACTACTGCTTTCTTGATGGATACTCAGGCTATTATCAAATTCCCATTGCACTCGAAGACCAAGAAAAGACCATATTCACATGCCCCTTCGGCACTTTTGCATTTAGGAGAATGCCTTTTGGACTTTGTAATGCCCCAGCCACTTTTCAAAGATGCATGTTAAGCATTTTCAGTGACATGGTTGAGCATTGTTTAGAAGTTTTCATGGATGATTTAACTGTCTTTGGAAACTCTTTTGATAATTGTCTTGAAAATTTAGAAAAAGTCCTAAAAAGGTGTGTAGAAAAAGGTCTTATTTTGAATTGGGAAAAATGTCATTATATGGTCACTTCAGGAATTGTTTTAGGTCATGTGGTGTCTTCTAAAGGAATTGAAGTGGATAAAGCAAAAGTGGAATTAATTTCCCATTTGCCTCCACCAAAAACAGTTAAAGAGGTTCGTTCATTCTTAGGGCATGCTGGATTTTATAGGAGGTTCATAAGAAATTTTAGTGCTATATCTAAACCTCTTTGTAACCTCGTAATAAAAGACACTTCGTTTGAATGGACTCAAGAATGTCAAAATGCCTTTGATAAATTAATTGGACTTTTAACAACTGCTCCAATTATGCAATCTCCTGATTGGTCCTTACCTTTTGAATTGATGTGTGATTCAAGTGACTATGCCGTTGGTGCTATCTTAGGACAAAGAAAAGAAGGTAAGCCTTATGTCATATACTATGCAAGTAGGACTTTAAATGATGCGCAAGTGAATTACACAACAACTGAAAAAGAACTACTTGCAGTAGCATTTCCATTGGACAAATTTCGTTCTTATTTAATTGGTTCTCCCACAATTGTTTACACTGACCATGCAGCTGTGAGATATTTAATGTCTAAACAGGATGCAAAACCTAGATTGATACGGTGGATCTTATTGCTCCAAGAATTTAACATCACAATAAAGGATAAGAAAGGAGCCAAAAATGCCGTTGCAGATCATTTTTCAAGACTAACGACAGAGACATTAATTGAAACTTCACCTATCAATGATTCTTTTCCTGATGAGTTTTTATTTTCCGTTGCTACTATACCTTAGTATGCTAACATTATAAATTTTCTTGCAATAGGAAAAATGCCACCTTATTGGAATGCTCAAGACAAAAGGAAATTTTTAACTGGGGTGAAAAATTTTTATTGGGATGACCCATATCTGTTCAAATATTGTCTAGACCAAATAATAAGAAGATGCATACCCGACAATGAGGTAAGTAGTGTCATTAACTTTTGTCATTCTGAAGCATGTGGATGACATTTTTCATCTAGAAAAACAGCTGCTAAAATCTTGCAATGTGGATTTTATTGGCCCACCTTATTTTTGTAACAAACCATTTGAAACCTTAATGAAGAAATATGGAATAACCCATAAAATTTCTACACCTTATAACCCACAAACAAGTGGACAATTTGAATTAGCTAATAGGGAGATGAAACAGATTTTAGAAAAAACGGTTAACCCAAATCGTAAAGATTGGTCTTTAAGACTTAATGATGCACTTTGGGCTTACCGAGCTGCTTTTAAAACATCATTGAGAATGTCTCCTTATAGACTAGTTTATGGAAAACCTTGTCACTTGCCGGTGGAAATTGAACATAAAGCTTATTGGGCCATTAAAACATTTAACACAAACTTGAATGATGCTTGCAAGTTACGAAAACTCCAACTGAGTTAACTTGAAGAAATCAGGAATGAGGCTTATGAAAATTCTAAAATCTACAAAGAAAAAATGAAGGTTTTTCATGACAAATTTATTGTTAGAAAATCTTTTGAACCTTCACAAAAAGTTCTTTTGTATGATTCAAGGTTGCACTTATTTCCTGGTAAAGTTCGGTCACGTTGGACTGGGCCTTTCATTGTTAAAAATGTTTTCCCTCATGGAGCAGTTGAAATTGAGAACCCAAAGAATGGTCATGTATTTAAAGTTAATGGACAACGGTTAAAACCATTCTTTGAAAATTTTGACCAAAAAGAAGAATCCATTGCTTTAGTCGATCCTTTTTAAGGATTGATTTTTCCCGGTCAAGTGGCGGATACGGTACTCCGTGACTATTAAAGTCGGTTTTTCAGTTCCCTAAAAACTGTTGCTCACCTTGCATTTATTTTCCTTTCTTTTCTCGCATTTTCACATGGACACCATTCTCTTAAATCTGCACAAACATTTTCCCTCTCTTCCTCTAAATGATTTGCTTAAAATTTACAAAGCTCGCGCAGAAAGAGTAAGGATGTTGATGCATAAGGGTATGCCTGTCGAAGTAAGATGGTTAATTGAAGCCAAGGTTTGATTTTCTTATGAATTTTCAGATAATCTTGTTTCTCACATGCCAGGTATGGGAAAAAGCTCTTACGCCAAAAAGCGAATAGCGAAAAGGTTACAAGTTTGTCCCAAATGTGCAAGATGGACTTGTAACCAGCGTTGCCGCTCCTTCGGATATTTGTCTAATAATCGAGAGGATAAGCTACAGTTCATCAAGAATCGACTGAGTAGGGAGTCTTTGGATGATATCTGAGTGACTCTTGAGACGCATTCTTGTGGACTTGTGCAGCGTGAAATTTTTAACTTGTGGACACAATTCCGAGATGAGCAGGAACGCTATAGTCTTGGGAATCTGACTCAAAACGAGCCTGTTTGCCAGTTTATAAGAAAACTGGATGGGAAGCATATCCCCAACTCATAGAAGGTGTTTTAGCCGTTTTTGGACGTAAAATCAGAGGAAGATGTGAGCCACAGTCACAACTACCTGTACATATGCATGCGTGCCATCATTTTTGAATTTTAATACCTCATAGCTGTCATTTTTTAATTTGTATCTTTTGTTTGACTTGTGGTGTCTTATTTCATCATCTTTTGAATTTTTATGCATTATTGTCAACTTTTTCAACAAACAACCGAGCTACCTAGATAGATATCATCATTATCATACCTTTTTGCACTCCATAAATACCACATGTCTTGTTCTCTTCTTCACACATAGTTAGAGAGTTACATAGACATGGAGGGAACTTCAAAACGTCGAATCCAAAGGATATGTGTATTCTGTGGATCTCGACCAGGTAAAAGTGAAGAGTTCGTAGAAGTAGCGAATTATCTTGGTAGGCTACTGGCTGAAGGAAAGATTCATGTGGTTTATGGGGGAGGTAGCCTCGGGTTAATGGGTTGTGTGTCAACAGCTGCACATGTAGGGGGTACTCAATTTTTAGGAGTTATTCCTAAAGCTTTGGCTGTAGAAAGTATTGTTGGAAAAACGGTTGGGAAGGAGTTACAGGTCTCCTCTATGCATGAACGCATGGTACATATGCTCATCAATTCAGATGCCTTTATTGCTTTACCAGGTGGCTTTGGCACTCTTGAAGAAATTTTTCAAATTGCCTCTTGGGCCCAACTGAATCTCCATCAAAACCCCATAGGTTTGTTGAATGTCAAAAATTTCTTTGATCCTTTGATAAGTTTTGTTGATGCAGCTGTGGAACAGAATTTTATCCCTCATTCAGCGAGAAAGATCCTTATTTCTGCCACTTCTGCTGGTGAGCTACTTGACAAATTACAAGAAGTTGAGTATGAACCTGACCCAGCTAGTACTAAAATTAATTGGGCAGGAGGGCAAAACAAAAAGTGCAAATTGGATTTGAATCTCCGTTTGTAATTTTTTCTTCTCGTCCTTTATTTTATTTTATTTTTAGCATGTTATTTTATGAGTCTTTCAGGTCATCTCTCTTGAATAACAGAAGCTTCAGGTAATGTCCCCTATACTTTATCTCTCTACATTTAAACATTGAGGACAATGTTTCATTTGGTTTGGGGGGAAGGATAGTAGACATAAGTGTGTCTTGAAATTTTATTTTTTCTTGCAAAAAAAAATAAAAAGCGAGTTAGTAATTAGATTCAGAGTGCGGTGTAAGGAGTTCAAATCCTCTTGAGACGCATTCTCGGTCAGGAATGGCAGAGTAAGGAGGGCCAGTTTGAACTCTTGAAACCCATTCTAACCAATTTGTCATTTTATCTTGTGAACTCATTTTAGCTAACTTGATATTATTTAGTCTTGATTTTTGAATTTTATAACAAGGAGGTCTTATTCATTTCACTTTGAATTACTCAAATCTATGAACTCTCACAACCTTATCATTTAAAAATTGTGTGCTTATGTACTCATTACGTAAGTATTCATGAACCTTTCTTCACACACACACATACCTTGATGCATGATTGTGGGTGGCGAAATGAAATGTTGCAATATTTGAGTTCTTTTGTTTTGTTTAGGATAACAACACAAACGAAGGGGAAAGTTAAAAAAAAAAAGCAAAAAAAAAGTTAGAAGAAGAAAAGTAAAAAAAAAAAAGAAAGAAAGTAATTGTGGATAAGTTTGGTCTCGTAGCCTCCTTAATTCGAGCAATTAAGCCCGAGGGTTGCCTCAACACCTAATACCCTAAGACCAACTGGTTTGGGAGCTATTGGCCTAAAGCTCGCTACATAGATTAAGCAGAAAGCTTAATGGGATTGAACATTGCACTATCCACGAGTTTCTAAGCAAAAATAAAGCATCGGCAACCCGAGTCGTTAAGCTCGTAGGGGTGTCTTAACACCTAATGCCCTAAGGCCAACTGGTCTGGGAGCCATTAGCCTAAGGCTCGCTACATGGGTTAAAGATGCATTCTTTAAAAAAAAAAACATATATATAAAATAAATGAATGCCCTCCTACCTACAGTTGTTAGCCTTAACAAATATTAGAACTGATATGCCTTCTTTCTAATAAGCCACATAG
This sequence comes from Boswellia sacra, assembly GCA_013180625.2. Taxonomy (NCBI): domain Eukaryota; kingdom Viridiplantae; phylum Streptophyta; class Magnoliopsida; order Sapindales; family Burseraceae; genus Boswellia; species Boswellia sacra. The sequence continues at coordinate 77,702 of SNVD02015202.1, read as the reverse complement.
TCATGTGTTGACTGAGCACAAAAAGAAGGTTTATAGATATCTTGATCGAAGGGTACATGAGTCATAAAAAAATAATAATAATAATAATTGGTTGAGAGTTTGTTTATTTGGATAAAATCAAGGAAAGTGCGATAATGACCACATTGGATGTAAAATTCTATAAATCACTTCTAAATAATAACGTTTTAATTGCTAGAGACTAGCAATAAGCTAGTTGGGGGGTGTGATGAACACTTAAATATGCATGTTTAATAAGAGTTTAGTTCATCATATTGCATTAATAGTGTCATTAAATTCCTCATCTTAAGCATATTTGTAGCATTTGCATCTTTGGAATTAATTTCTCTTAATTTTGGTTTTGTTACAGGTTCGGTAAAATGGGCATAACTTTCTATTTATAGATCAGAATGGTGCAAATCTTAATGTTTTAGAAAGCTGATTCAATTATATACAAGATTGCATTCACAAGCATCATCAAATTCGGGCTCTTAGTGAACCAAAATTGGGCTTGAAGTGAACCCATCTACAGTTTCGGCCCAGTCTGACCAGGCCTCAGTATTTGCACCGTATCTCTCAAAATACGTATCCAAATTGTGCAAATCAATATGTTCTAGAAAGCTGAGAGAAATATCTACAACTTTCATGGAGACATGTGATTAAAATTCACAACGTTTCGATGTCAAAATTGATGGTCAAAGTCGGTGTCTAATGATCCCAATTGTCAAAGATATTTACAACTAATATTTGACAATTATGCCCCTGTAATTTGACAAGTTTGCCCCTGGATGTATCTATAAGTAGAGGTGCCTTGTGACCCATTGGGGCATCTTGGCCTTGGCTGGAACATTTTGGCTTTGGCTAGGATCTTGTATTGTTTTTTGTGTGTTTATGTTATTAATGAATTTCCTTTTTCTTGCATTTTATTTTCTTTCTATTATAATGTTCTTCTAATTTCTCTTTTGCTAAGGTGAAAGGTGAAACCCTTGATATGAGAATAAGGATTCTCTAACCCTTAATATGTGCTTAATAATCTTAATCTTATAATGTTTATTCAATATGATTTATATTTAATTTCTTAATCAATCTTGACACCACTCGTAAAGTGGAAGTCTTGATCCATTGTCGACAATCCTTGGCACATCAAATGCTTGGATCCTTTCTAGATGATGTATGGTTCTTCCTTACCGACACGAATCTAGTTAAGAACCTTGATTTGTTGTCGACATATGGAGATTGGCACATTGGATGCTTGAACCCATTTACAAGAAGTGGTATAAATATTGGTAATGAAACAAATATAATTCATATAACTAAAATGGGTTAATTATCCTTATTTGAAATATCAAGGGCGGATCCCCTAACCTTGGCTTTCATTATTATTATGTTAATTTCTCTTGTGTTCATTTATTGTTTGTGAACTTGCTCTTTTATTATATTTGTTGATATTATCTTGTCATCTTCATGAATCATCCATATCATATTTGCTTACTTATAGTTTGTAGGGCTAAAATTCCCTTCCTCGTGGATCGACTCCGGACTCACCGGGTTTATTACTTTGATACTCCTATACTTGGGAGACAGTCCTTTTTCGGATGAATCATAGGGAAAATATTACATTTCCAAGAAAAAGATTGAAATACGCTTGAGAGGCTGCACAGACTACAACACCTAGGAAATTTTCCCTTGTGTTCTCGTCATCTCCCTAAGTTTGAGGAGTGCAGAGGATTGGAGAGTTGGTCGAATAGCCTACATTTCCAACCTTCATGTAACCAACCAAGCACAAAATGTCAAAACAGTACAATACTGTAACAAGTAGACACACCTCTGCAAAAAGAGTGTGGTCTGCTCCAGAGACGTGCTGATCTGAGGAGGAAATAGTCTACAAGTGTCAGAATGGTCCCCTCCTCCACGTATTTGCCTAAAATTCAGTTGCATAGAACACTACAAAAAAAATCACTTTTTGCGACGAAATTTTTGGTCGCTAAAAGTAGAAAATTCTTCGTTAAAACTTTTTGCGACAAAAAAATTTTGTCGCACCACTATAATAGAAATTCGTTGCGATGAAAATCGGGTTTGTCATAGAAATTTTTTTTGTGACGAACTTTGTCACAAAAACTAGTCAATAGTGACAAATGTTCGTCACGAATGAGTTGAAGAAATGATATATTATTTTTCGATGACAATAAATACCATATTTTGCAATAAAATATCGTTCTTTAGTGAAAAAATTTCATAGAAAAATTTAAATATTTTCGACAAAATATTGTCACTAAATAGAGATATTAGCAACAAAATGTCGTCGTGATATGTTTAGTATTACTATCAACAATTTGTCCTAGAAAGTGTTTGGAAATTTGTCATGAATATTTGGCTACTAAATTTCGTCACAAAAGACAATTTAGAGACAAATTTTTGGTGCAAAAGAGTTTATTTAGTGACAAAATTTTCTCACAAAATAAAATATAAAAATTTCAAAATTGATTTTCTTGTTTACAAATTTATTAAATCAATATTATATTTATACATTTTGCGACGAATAATTCGTCCCTAAATCCAACTTTTTGCAACAAAATTTCATCGCAAAATAAATTATAAAAATTACAAAATTGTTTTTAATTTACAAATTTATTAAATTAATGTTTGATTTAATAATAAAATATTTAAAATTAAGAACAATTTTTTCTTGATACAACTTTATTTCATATAGGAACAATTTTATTAAGTGAAAATAAATTACAAAAAAAAATTAAATCCCTAGTTTACAACGTATGAACTTTGTTCTACATAGAAAATTTATAGTAAACACGATCTCATCCTTCAAAAGCAAAGCTGATTATTTACAATAAATGAAAATACTCCCCAAAGTTGATAATACATAATGTATCAAATTTATTCTACAAAGACAACTTTAAAATAAAAAAATAAAATAAATTCACTCTTCAATGCCTCTCTCCAATTGTTGGTCTTGTAAAAATCTTCAAGTCCACCACATCTTTAGATAAACCTACTCAAAATACAAACAAAAATAAGGTTAATCAATAAACATTAAAACAAAACACTAAGAGAAAAAAGTATATAATCATATTAATAAAATATAACACAAACATAAAAATATGTTTGAAGAATAAATGTAAGTTAAGGTGTAGAAAAGAATAAATGTTAGAGAAATAAAATTAGAAGAAAGAGTTGAAAGTTGGGAAAGAAGGAAATCAGAAAATTGTAGAATAACATTGACATATATATATATATATATATATATATATATATATATATGTATGTATGTGTGTGTATGTGTGTGTGTGTGTGTGTGTGTAATAAGAGTTTTAGTGACAATTTTTTTTTTTTTTTTTGTGATGAAATGTCATGGCTAAAAGTTTTCAATAAATTTGACATCCCAATCATGGGAGAAAAATCCCACGAAAAGTTTTTTAATTTTTTGATGAAATTTTTGGTTTTTGCAACAAAATTTTTTATTTTTTACGATGAAAATTTTGTCCCTAAAAGTTTTTCAAAACTTCCAAATGGCAAAAATCCCACCAAAACTTTTTTTATTTTTCAATAAAATTTTTTGCTTTTGTGATGAAATTTTTTATTTTTTGGTATGAAAATTTCATCGCTAAAAGGTTTCCCCAAAATCATTTTAATTTTTCAATGAAATTTTTGGTTTTTGCAATGAAATTTTCACTACAAAATGTTTTCCTAAAATAATTTGATAAAATTTTTTGATCAATTAGAGAAAATCAAAATGAAGGACGATAATTGAACTCATGGAAAATATTACTTAACGTAAAATTTATTTAATTTGTTCTAATTTCTATTTTAAACCCAAAATATAATTTTTCTGAATTATTTTTTTTATGATTTCTTATTATAGCCTACGTAAAGGACTTATATTATGCTAGTAATTATTTAATTGTTATGTATTTAGTTAATGTTTTATTTATAGTTATTTTAACATAGTATTTTTAATTATTATTTTAATATATAATCTATGTAATAATGATAATTATTATTTAATCTCACTTATAGTGATAATTAATTACCTAGGTGGAAAATTCATTTTTACTATATATAATCTAATTGACATGTATCATGCTATTAGGAAAGATTAAGTTTATTAATCCTATATTTAGCATAATAAACTAATAATATGATATAATAATTGATAATTATTATAATACAAAAAGAATTAATAATTTATAAAGGAAATAACACAATTAAGTAGATAATCTTCAACCGAATTAATTTAATTAAATAAATTATATTATTATGTAATCAATACATACTATCCAAGACCTACTCTGTCATGCCCTAACATCTTTTATTTAGAGACTTTAGGGGTGATTGAATTAGAAATTAATAAATAGTTCATCATCAATATCTCTTTTTTTTTTTCTTTCTATCATCATATGAATTCATTACAACATTTTGCTATTTGTTCAAAATAAACTTTACATATACTGGTGACTAAATTCAATACATAAATTGCTAGTCACATAACAAAATCTCCCATCATAAGCTAGGAGAATCAAGACCATCCCCAAAAATTATTGTATGCATGTAAACTCCAGACTCCCTAGGAAAGTTCTGGAACATCACTAGTGTAAACATCTTTCGGTGTACCTGTGGAGGGAGGGGGTGAGCATAAAGCCCAGTAGGAAAATTTATAACATTATACTAAATCACACGCATTCAATAATTACTCAAGTACAGAATTACACACCCAATAATAATAAATCTAGCAATTATGCTCATTTGCACGTCAAGTTCATAGTTGTGTTTTCCTTGGATCCGTATACAAAACGGCCCATCCAAGGTTCAACATATCATGTTTATAGTACTCGTGTTCCCCTTGGATCTGTATACAAAACGGTTCACCGAAGGTCCAACACATCATGTTTATAGTACTTGTGTTTCCCGTGGATCCGTATACAAAACAGCCCATCCAAGGTCCAACATCAAGAATTTTATCTCCGCATTCCCCTTGGATCCGTATACAAAACGGCCCATCCAAGGTCCAATGCATACATTTACAACCTTTCAATATAATTTCTACGAAGAATTTTAAGAAAATACACTTTTTATGAAAAATCTAGGACTTTCCGGAAGTGGGCAATCGTTTTGGGTCGATTCTGGAATTTTGCTTGACACTCAACACTGTGCAGCTCGACACTCGACACTCGATGCTCGACACTCGAACATGCGCGTTGAGTCACCCACATAACGTGTGACACTGTTCACTCGACACTGCTCACACCCGACACTCAACACTGCTTACACCTGACACTCGACATTGGCCTCTGACACTCGACACTACTCACACCTGACACTCGACATAGGCCTCTCAATCCTCGACACTACTCATACTCAACACCCAATATATACCTGTCGACACTAGACAACAACCACTCGACACTCGACCTATACTCACCCGACACTTGACGTATGCCCCTCAACACTCGACACATGTCACTCGACACTCGACAAGTGAGTGTCGAGTGGTGTCGGATGAAATGTCAGAAGCTGCATACAGACATGTGAACCTGTTCCATTAAGTCGGTTCAATCAACTCATTTCAAGATTTTGACTCCTAACTTCAAAAATTCACCAAAAATTCATTTTAACTCCAAATTCAATGAAATCAGTGGCTAAATAAAGCTTCATATGTCTATTTTCCTAAACAAATGAAAAATCATACAATTCTCAATCCAAAAAAAATGCATCAGCTCAAACAACATAGGGCAGTCATATGAACTACAACTCCCTTCAAGAACCATCTCTACTTCACTTCATGAGCACTTAGTTTGCACACATAATTTCTCATTCAGACAACAAATAATCAACTTATAATAAGTAGTTTCACTCATAATTCATCATCCAAGTAACAGAATAATTAATTTATAATAGGTCACATGCATAACAAACAAATATCAAGTAAAACAACAAAAATACATGACATGATGTAAGTATAGTGTTAGAAAATCCTTGCTTGTATTCCAAGCTTATACACCTCTTTGAAAATTTTTCCTTTTTCCTCTCTTTTTCTGCTTCTCCTTCTTCTCTTCCTGGAACCGTGAGACTCTTCTCTCTCTCTCTTTTTTTCCTTCCTCTTCATTCTAGAAAAACCCTCTCTTATATAAATATAAGGCCTTGGTTCATGGGCCTAGGTCTACTAACTTCCAACCCACTTAATCCTTAAATATAATTTCTAAATTTTGTAATATATAGCTGCATACATATTAATTTTCTTTTGAAACTCTACATACTCCACTAGATTTAATGTACGAAGAAAGAAAACAATTTATATCCAATAAATATTCAGGTGATTCAATTTATGAATGGAATATAGATGGAAAATCAGAATATGAAATAATGAATACTTTACAAGAAATGGGTATGGCATCTACTGCATATAAAGCTTATAAAACAAGTGATCATGAGACTGCTAAGATATTAGTAGCAGGTTTCACAGGGTCATTAAAATATTGGTGGGATAATTGTATAGGATTTAATAATCAACAAATCATACTTAATCATGTAGAAAAAACTCGAGTAGAAGATGAAGATGGGTTTGTAACTATTCAAGAAACTCAAAATGCTGTAGAAGTATTAATATATACAATTTCAATGCATTTTATAGGAAATCCTAAAGAAGAATTAGCTAGTTCGAAAATAATTCTAACAAATCTTAGATGTCGAACCTTAGGAGATTTTAGATAGTATAAAGATGTATTTTTAACAAATATATTCAAAAGACATAACTACAATGCTTCTTTCTGGAAAGAGAGATTTATTGCAGGACTGCCAAAGTTCTTTTCAGAAAAAATAATCAATAAATTAACATAAATAATAGGAGGAAATTCATTTCCTTGGGATAGTATAACATATGGCCAATTGTTTGCTTTTATTAAAAAAGAAGGATTAGCAATATGTCAAGAACAAAAAGAAAAAAGAAAAATAGAATTTTTTAGTAAAACAATGGGATCATTTTGTGAACAATATGGTTATGAAAATCTTAAACCACCATCACATTCAAAGAAATATAAGAAAAAATCAAAGAAATTTTATAAAAATCAATTTGATAATCAATATTACAAGAAAAATAAGAATAAATATAAACCTAAGAAGAATTATTCAAAGAAACAATTAGTATGTTGGAATTGTAGACAACCATGACATACAGCAAAACAATGTAAAAGGAAAAATAAAGTCAATAAACTTTTAAATGATCAAGATGAATTAAAAAATAAAATTAATAAATTATTATTTAGTGAACAATCTAGTCAAGAATCTGGTGCTAGTAATAGTGAAGAAGATATTCTAGATATTCAAGACACTGATACTACTACATATAAAGGACTCTTGTATTAAGGAAAGGGCATTGACTGAAGAGAACTAGCAAAGTCCTTTTCTCTTGTATTTCAAATCTTTCAACAAAATAAAGTTTTATTCATCTCTTGCTCTGTTTTAATCTTTAATTTTTTAAATTCTCTTTTCAGCATCAATCTTTTAAAATTAAGACTCTGCCAACAAGTAAGTTATTTTCTCATTCCATAAATTTCTTAATCTAGTTACATATTTACTTGCTTTATTTTTGTTTTCAAATTGTGATCCTGTTATCAAATTGGTATCAGAGCCATATATTCATATTAGATTAGATTTATGGAAGATCGTAGGCTAACAGAAAAATCTGAGCTAAGAGAACATATTAATAGACATAGAATGGATCTTAGAAATATTAAAAGATTTCTTAAACAAAACTGGTATAATTTAGATGAACAAGATAAGATAGATTTATTTCTAGAACAAGAATGGTTAGAAGATCATATTTATGATTTAGAAATTTGGTATTGGACGCTTAATAATAGAGGTAGCATTTAGAAAATTCTAATTTTAGATTTCATTTGAAAATTGTTAATAACGTAGAATTTTAGTAAACAAAATTCTAAGGATAGGGAAAGGTAGCAGTGAGAGTTGTGCATACGTTGGCAAGCCAGGTGTTCCCGGTAGCTAGGAGTGAAAAAGCATAAAGTCGTTGGTAAGCCTAGGTGTTCCCGTAGCCATCATATCCTGAGAAAATTGTGTGCTAAAATTTGAAATTATTAATAATTTGAAAATGGCATCTATAATTAAAAAATATCTAAATTATAAATCTAGAAAAATATCCAAAGTAATTAGCTCAAAAGAAATAATGACACAAATTACTAATATTAATCAAAGCCTAAACAAAAATACATTACCCAGTATTCCATCAAATAGTATATATGAAATAGGAACATTTGACTTTAAAATTGCTTATTCAATAAAAGAACATGAAGAAACATTAACTCTACAAAATGAATTTGAAGAAATAAGATTACTTAGTCAATTAGCAATAGAAAACTATAAGCAAAAAGGATTTAATTATATACATTTTGGATTAATACAAATAGCAATCAAGCCATTATAAAAAATAGGAATAGATTCTCCAGTATTAATGTTATTAAGAGATCAAACATTACTAAAATTTCAAGATTCCTTATTAGGAGTAGTACAATGAAACCTTTGTAATGGTGCTATATATTTTAAATGTGCCCCAAATTTTCAAGTTAGTTTGCATGATCCAACAATATTAGATACATTAGTTTTAAATATACATTTACCAGAATCAATTTTTACACAAAATAGGCGTGGGTATTTACTACTTTATAGTATATATTTTAATCAAACTAGTTCAGAATTTAATCCAAGATGTAGATTACAAGATACTAGAGGAGAAACTATAATATTAATAGTAGAAACAGAAGAAAATACTCCTACATCAACTTATACTCCAAAATTACTTAAATAGAATGAAATTTCTATACCAGAAGTATGGATAATAGATAACCTATTGCCGCCCAGAAATATAGCACAAATTACACAAAATCTAGAAGGGAAAATATTATTAAGATTTAATTCTTTAAGAATAGGAGAAACTTCATCAAGTTATTCTGATATTAAATCTGCAAGAAGTTCATTTTCTTTACCAAAATCTAGTAGTTTTAACATTAGGAGTACACAAGCAAGTGAAATAAATAATAATGCTGCTTATCCAGTAAATTATACAACACCTGTAGCAGAACCAGTCAATCAATCACCATCAATGTCGCCTACACAATCAGATTTTCAAACTATTAATACTATTCAAAAAGAAGACTTTGAAATAAATAAAGAAATTTAAGAAATGAATTTTTACAAGAAGAAAATAAATTTAAAAGAAAATGGTATTTTAGTACATTTTCTAAACAAGAAACTGAAGAAATTAGGGAAGAATGGTACAATGAAATGAAAAATTTTAAAATTAATATTCCTTTCTTCATATGGTTCAACACGTATGCATCAAAACATAATATACAATTGCCTTATGAAAGTCAACAAGTCAATGTACAAAGAAATGAATTTAAAAAATGGGAAACTACACAATATGGAATAATTCAATCTATAAACCCACTTTTAGAACAAATCAAAATTAAAACAAATGAAACAAAAATTTTAGCAACTCCATTTAAAAAAGGATCAAATAAACCAGATAATAAAACTGCGACTTTAGGAGACATTAAAAAGGTTTATGAACAAAATAATTTTCATAATCAATTATTACATACTGTATCCAAACAAGTTACAAGAATAGAAGATCAAATATATAATATTAGATCAAAACAACCTATAACATTTCCTCAAGATATATCTCTGCCATTATTTAAACCAGTTCAACAAAATAATCCACCGGTAAAACTTCCTAAAGTAGATTTAATTGATCAGATTAATAAAAAACTCAAAATATTACCAAGTACTTCTAATAATATTAATACCATAGATCAAAATCAACAAAGTGATAATCAATCAATTACAACATCTGAAGATATTGATGAAATAAATAAAATTACCAAAAGGAATAAATGGAAACAAGCCCCTACAAGAACATACTATCCAAGACCTACTCCACCAGATTTAATGGATGAAGAAAGAAAACAATTTATATCCAATAAATATTCAGGTGATTCAATTTATGAATGAAATATAGATGGAAAATCAGAATATGAAATAATGAATACTTTACAAGAAATGGGTATGGCATCTACTACATATAAAGCTTATAAAACAAGTGATTATGAGACTGATAAGATGTTAGTAGTAGGTTTCACAGGGTCATTAAAATATTGGTGGGATAATTGTATAGGATTCAATAATCAACAAATCATACTTAATTATGTAGAAAAAACTCAAGTAGAAGATGAAGATGGGTTCGTAACTATTCAAGAAACTCAAAATGTTGTAGAAGTATTAATATATACAATCTCAACGCATTTTATAGGAAATCCTAAAGAAGAATTAGCTAGTTAGAAAATATTTCTAATAAATCTTAGATGTCCAACCTTAGGAGATTTTAGATGGTATAAAGATGTATTTTTAACAAATATATCTGATGGTATAAAGAATTAGCTAGTCAAAAGACATGACTGCAATGCTTCTTTCTGGAAAAAAAGATTTATTGCAGGATTGCCAAAGTTGATATAATAATTGATAATTATTATAATACAAAAAGAATTAATAATTTATAGAGGAAATAACACAATTAAGTAGATAATCTTCAACCTAATTAATTTAATTAAATAAATTATATTATTATGTAATCAATCAATTTACTCATCTAAATTGAAATAATTTTTATTAGGTTAACACCAATCAATGAATATTCTTTCTATACTAGGTTTTTATTGTATTACTTTGATTAAGAAATAATCAAATTGATGACAAAATAAGATTATATTAATTGATAATAACTAATGATAATAAATATTCAAATTGATGACGAAATAAGATTATATTAAATTGATTATAAATAATAAAATTAAAGTATAGATATACAATATTATCTTACGTATTATGTTTTGTATTTAATTCATTACTTTTTGATTATTTGAGTACATATGCAATTACATGATTATCTAATAAATCAAATAGTTCAAATATATTTAACTCAAAATTTAATATTATATCGTTTAAGATGCATGACTTGAAATATAATATAATATTGAGATTTATCGTATTGCTTATAGTTTAAATCATATCAAATTAATATTATATTAATTACTTTTTAATACATATTTTTGATACTTACTTATATTATACTAAAGATAATGCATATTATGTGTATTTATTCATATTATTAACATGTGTGTGAAAAGCACATTATGACTACTTATTCTGTGATACTGGTATCTAGCATAAAAATAGTTATTCATGTTATTAAATTAGATTATATACTATAAATCAACAACTAATACCATGCCTAGTCTCTGTTAGTTATGTGGAATTCATTCGCTTCCATTTATTCTTAAGTTACAAGTTAAACTTATAATCTTTTAAATAATTCTATCTTGTATTTTTTATCGGTTAATCTTTCATTGTTATATTAAGTAACTATTATTACAAGGTTATTAACAAATCCACGAATTTCATGTTATCTTTAATTCTTTAATCAATTAATCCTTCATAATTTAATTGATCTTTACTATAATGAGATTAATTAATTTATGATTAATGTAAAGTTTATAGGAAAAAATTAGTTTGTTAACCCCATTTAGAGTAATCAATTAATAGTTTGACATACTAGTTGACTACTATTATAATAAAACTATGGCGAAAATTAATCATTTTGTTATTAGATTTTGCAACAAATTTCCGTCACCAAAAAGAAATATAAGAAGTTTTCTGCAATTAATTTTCTGTCGCTAAATGTTTCCTAATATATATTTTTTCCTTAGTTTTTTTTTTATTTTGTTATGAGATTCTGCGACGAAATTTTGTAGTGAAAAAGAAAGAGTAGATGTTTTTGGCGACGAAATGTTCGTCGCTAAATGTTAACCAAATGTATCTTTTTCCTTAGTTGTTTTATTTTGTTATGTGATGTTGCGATGAAATTTCTTAAAAATAAAATAGCAAAAATTTTCTACGATGAATATTTTATTGCTAAAGGTTACCCAATAAATATTTTTTCCTTAGTTTTTTCTTATTTTGTGAGGAGATTCTACGACGAAATTTCATAGTCGAAAAAAATAGTAAAGGTTTTCTACGACGACTTTTTTGTTGCTAAAGGTTACCCAAAATATATTTTTTCATTTGTTTTTTTTTTTTACTTTTCTATGAGATTGGAGAGAATTTAGTGGTGAAAAAGAAATATAAGAAGTTTTCTGCGACAAATTCTTTGTCGCTAAAGGTTTCCTAAAAAATATTTTTTTCCTTAGTTTTTTTGTTTTGTTAGGAGATTCTGTTATGAAGTTTTGTAGCAAAAAAAAAAAGGACAATTTTTCTGTGATGAAATATTTGTTGCTATAGTTTGTTCAATCTGTATTTTTTTACTTAATTTTTTTTATTTTGTAGCAAAATTCTGCGATGAAATTTCATAGCAAAAAAGATATGGTAAAATTTTTCTATAACGAAATGTTTGTTGTAAAGGTTACCCAATGAATATTTTTTCCTTAGTTTTTTTTTTTTGTTTTGTTAGGAAATTCTATGATGAAATTTTGCAGCAAAAAATAAAGAGTAGAATTTTAATGTGAAAAAATGTTCGTTGCTAAAGGTTATCCAATGTATATTCTTTTCCTTATTTTTTTATTTTGTGAAGAAATTCTGCGACGAAATTTTCTAGCAAAAAAGAAATAGTAGAATTTTGTTGCGATTAATATTTCATTGCTAAATGTTAGGCAATGTATTTTTTTTCCTTACTTTTTATTTTGTTAAGAGATTTTGCAGTGAAATTTTGTAGCAAAAAAGAAATAGTAGAATTTTTCTGCGACGAATTTGTCATCGCTAAAGGTTACCTAATATATTTTTTTCCTTAATTTTTTTTATTTTGTTATGTGATTCTTCCATGAAATTTCATAGAGAAAAGTAAATAGTAGAAGTTTTATACGACGAATTATTTATCGCTAAGGTTGCCTAATTTATATTTTTCCCTTTAGTTTTTTTTTTAAATTTTGTTATGAGATTCTATGATGCAGTTTTCATTGTGAAAAAGAAATAGTGGAACTTTTCTGCGATGAATGTTTTGTTGCTAAAAGATACCAAATATTTATTTTTTTCCTCAGTTTTTTTTTTATTTTGTTATGAGATAGTGTGATGAAATGTTGTTACTAAAAGGTATATTCTGTGACGAATTTATTGTCGCCAAAGGTTTCCTTTATTTTGTCGCCCATTTGCACACCATTTTAGCTGCAATTTATTTTTTGTCGTAATAAGCTATTTTTTTGTGAAGAAATATGGTTGCTAAAGAAAATTTAATGAATAATTTTTTTTGCTTTAATGAGATATTATGACGAAATACAAATATCATCGCACAATGTGCCCTTTAGCAATGAATTTTATTTCGTCACAAAAAAATTTGTCGCTGAAGACAGTTTTTCATGTAACGATAGGTACAGCTTGGAGGAAAATAACCCCATCAAGCTACTTATCTAGTATGTAATGAGCGGCCTAGATCATTCACACCTGTGACATAAGAAGTATAAAAGCTTTGATTAGGGTTTGGACAAGGTAGTTGGAATCCCTTTCACACAAATATAGATAGTTGTCACCTTCATCTTGATACTAGGAAAACACCTTGGAAACCCTGTGTCGCCTCGAAAGGCAAAGTTCAACTATTTTTTTCCTGTGTTATCAATAGCTATCCTTCTAAAAACACTTGTTATTGCTCCTGTTACTCCACATATTTCACCCTCTTTATGTTTTCTACCTGGTCTTTCCCATGAGAAATGCTAACTTGAGCGTCAGAGGGTCTATGTTGGAGAACACCGACTTTCCTTGACATTCTTTATTATATTGCAGATAATTTGTTGCTCGGAACAATTTTGGAATGAGTTGGTTGCTTAGGACTAGCAGAATAGAGGGCTGTCTTGGAGATGTAAGTTTTAGCTTAGTATAGTAACTCACTAGTCGTTAGGACATGTGGTATGTGAACTCCAAAAAATATATTTTTAAATATTATTTCTTTAGATTCTAAAATATAATACATACAACCAATAAAATATTTAATTGAGTATATTGATATTTGATTAGATGAAAATATACTATCATTTTTTTTTAAATTGTTTAGAATGTACATGATTTTGAAGTGAAAAGTATTTACATAAATAATTTTTCTTACAGATTTTTAATAAATTTTTGTTTTAACTATATTTTTATGTAATTAAATATTAATATATATAACTCTTTTTGAATTATAAACATCATTATTTAACTATTTTAGTTTAAAATAAAAAGTAAAATTGGGGCGTTTTAAAAAAGGGATTGCAAGAATACTTCTAAGGTTTTATATAGACCCATCTATTTTCTAGCCATGCCAATAGCTAAACACCAATGAACTTTCTAAAACTATCATGCAAAGATTTAGATTGTCTGTTAGTTTTTACAGTATGGATAGTTAACAAAAACTTAACTAAAAATAGTAAAGTAAAATGGAACAAAAGATTTTACATGGTTCGGCTATAAACCAGTCTACATCTACAGGCAACAAGAGTTGTAATCTACTATGCTATATGTGTTTACACTTAACTTAGGACTTTTTACAGTGGTAGACACTCACTCACTCACTAACCTAATCTATACAAACTTGATCAACCTCGATCACAATCATAGTCCTTTACATACTCTTCTAATGCTACACTTCACAAACTCATCAGACTTAACTACACTAGTTTAGTCAGACATAACTAATGTACCTGTTATAGAGTCATGTAATCACTCAACTTTCTTAAGCTTACACGACTCAATAACCCTTACAAATTAGATCTATGCACATACTCAACATACATGAGTCATGCACAGTCTTAACTCACTCAAGCATAAAGCTTTTACAATGAAGAACACAGAAAACAAACACACTCAAGTGCACTTCTCAATTCTACATACACCCCCGTCAAGCCTTGAGTGCCTATCCTTATATCAACAGTGTAATCAGTTATATAGGTCCTGTAATCAACAAATCTAATCATTATCAATTCCTTGCAAAGCTAAATAGGATGATTAGATAAAGATCACAAACTATAGGAAAGCATATCACAATATCCTAATCAAAATAAGTGATTGGAATCAATTAAGATACTCAACCAATTAAGATTATAAGTATCAAAAATATCTTAAAGCTTTCCAAAAATCGATCAATCAAATCTTTTTCTAAAATAAATATTTCATAATGCATAGGAAAAAGAATAACACACATGTTTTTATCATGTGTCTACAGAAATAAACTTGATCACATGCATTGCACATGCATGAAGTTTGCCACGTGTCACATTGACACTAATAATCTTCCCCTTTGGCATCTTGTGATGAAAATAGAATGTAAATGCTTAGTGAAAAATTCATAAAAGTAAAATTAACCAACTTTCAATCAATACAGACAAGACTAAAAGAACATAATTCAATTTGCTAGTACCTATACAAAAATAGTTATCAGACACAAAGCGGTAATAGTTTGCAAATTGCAAACTGAATTGCAATAAACTGAAACCAAAATATGAAAGCAACATTGTAACACATACATCAATTAGTCCCCCTAAATGCATAAACAACTCTCCCTAACTCAAAACAAACATGAAACCTACAAATATCACAATTTAAAATCTGCAAAGCATAAAATCTACATAACAATTCAACCAAATACCAATCCCTACAAGTTTACGCATTAAGCAAAATTCAATAAATAGAAAAAAAACAAAAACATCCATCAACAAAAAAAACTACTCCTCCTTGGTTTCACGACAAGTGCCAAAGACTAAGAGGGAATCATAAAGTTCAAAAACAACAAAAAAAAGGTAAAAGTAATGTTCAGTTTAGCCTGGCAGACTACACACATGCAATTTGGATGGTTGTTCGGGGCATTTTTTGTATCTTCCAACAGTGGTCTTATATCTCTTAACCATAGTAGTTGGAGAAATTTTCGCAGCAGTTGATGGAGCACTTGTTTCTGTAGAGGTGGCAACTGTAGCAACTATCTCTCGAATTTCACGAGGGTTTCTCCCAGTTATGGTTCCTATCTTTTGAGAAATAGCCACCAATGTTTTAGCTGCTTGTTGTGTGAATTGAGGTGGAGATGAATGTGGAGCTCGATAAGGTCGTGGTGGTTTTGGAGTGTCATCCACTGATTTTGAAGAAGTCTTCCTTTGTGGAGATTCATTTGTAGCTAATTTAGATTTCTTCTTGCTCCTCTTCTTATGTTTCCTCTTCCTTTTCTTCATTGAATTTTCACTAGTTGATCTATTCTTGAGCTTTTCTTCCAGACTCTGCAGCTTGCCTTGATAACTTGATTTTCTTGCACAAGGTCAGCTAAAGAGGAAATGATTAAAGTAAGCTGCTCACTAATAGAAGCCATCTGATCTGGCCTACAAGGGTCTCCTCTATCTAGGCTGTCTTTGTGGAATCTCCTCCCCCTCAGGAGCATTTCTAATCCTAGTCATGAATCCTTTCTTGATGGTAGGAAGAATCTCTTCAGTGATTTCACCATCCTCTAGTTTAATCTCATTTTGCATCAAAAAAGCATGAATCATGCAGGGTACAACAAGCAGCTTTTTATGAAATTGATAAGCTGTAATTTGGGCAATGTAATTGTACATCCACAAGCCAAGATTAATTGGATGATTTATGCCAACACAGTAAAGAAATTTGGCTTTATATCTAACTTTGTTTTGGTGTCTGGATGGAAACCAATTATATTGAGTGATCATATCCAACACACGATATTTCATAGTCAAATGCTTTTGATCAATGCCATCATGTGGATCCCAATGAACATTACGACTCCTCGTTAGCTCATAAGTAACCTCACTCATGTTCAAATCACTAATGACAGTGTGTTAAATGCCAATAGAAATTTCATTAAGACTGTTTTATGATAGTTGGAGAGAATGGATTCAACTTTCCTCTACAATAAACCTTGTGGTAATAATAGCTCCTAGGATCATCAATGCATGGCAATACATTGGCATAGAATTCTTGACTAAGAGATTTTACAAAAGGGGTCAGATTTGTTACCATCCTTATCCATTGCCTAGATTCAAACGTCTTTCTAAATTGGTAATCATCAAAGCCATCGACTTTGATAGGCCTCTCCACACAAATTTCTCTCTTGGATATATACCGTCTATACTTGTCTTATTCTTTCTCTTCAAGAAACTTGTGACTACGAGAATTTACACGATCACAGGCTTCACTAAACATGACATCATCATCCTCCCTCATAGCTGGGTCAACTAGTATTGGTGGAGTCAAAGGCAAATCTCGTTCTTCAGTTGACGATTGGTCTGGCTCTATCGAAGACGACTATTCTGGTTTGATTTTAGGGTTTCATGTTGTGCTTGCTGTTCCTGCTACTCTTTATGGCTTGATTCCTCTTTAGTTAAAGAGTCAAAGAAGAGCTAGTGGTTCAGGTTTAACAGATTAGGATTGAGTGCCAGAGAGATAGAAAAACAATATGCAAAGACAGATTGATACAAACAAGGGTTAATAACTAAGTGTGATATAACCAGCATGAAATCCCGATTCAATCCGAATTCAAGGAGTTCAAATTTAAATAAAATTGATTTTTCAAAATAAATTAAAATGCACTGATATTTATCACATTAATTATGGTAATTTGCAAAAATGTTTTTGAAAATCTTCATTGATTAAGAAAATTTTGAGTCTTATAAAATCATGAGCTTTTAAATCACCAAAATCTTCCCACTGCTGAACAACCTCCCTCTCAAAATGACCTTGCTGACTTGGCTCACCTTATGACACATCAACACATAGGAAAATAAAACTGAGTCAGACATGAAGCACTGCTCGCAAGTTATACTCCACATAACTGAATATAATTAAATTTAACATAACTGAAATATTTGAACTTAATTAAGTCATTTTAAAACCATGCATGTATCAGAGCTATTTGAACACATAACAAAATCAATTTTCATTATCTTAACTTTCAATTTTGTTGAATGGTCAACATGAGCATGCTTTTAACACGCAAACATTAATCTCAACATAAATTATTTTTGTCATGCCAATAGCTTTTACACATGAAATGAGGTAGCCCTCTTCCATTAGAATAGGTGATCTCAACATATTTTTAAGATACAATGAAGCTACTATCTGAGGATAGCTTCCACACATCATAACTGGTAGCCCTCTTTGGTTTTGACATTAAATTACTAGCAAGTTTAAAAAATCAAAATAGCTCAACCATGCTTAAATTGAAAAATTGAGTAATGATGTTGCAAATATAAAAAACATAACTAAACACGTTTCTTATACAGATAACTGACAAATGCCTATGGATTTTTTTAGTTTTTCAAATCTCAATGCATCTAGAGCTTTAGTACATAAGTAAGCTAGTTGATTCCTCGTAGAGATATGTTCAATGGGAACTGTTTTGGATTCAACAAGGTCTCTAATAAAATGATGCCTTATACCAATATGCTTAGTTCTAGAGTGTTGGACTAGATTTTTTAAGATATTAATCACACTAGTGTTATCACAAAACATAGTTATAGAATCTTGATTAATGCCATGGTCACTTATCATTTGTTTCATCCAAAGTAACTGAGTATAGAAGCTCCTAACAGCTGTATTCAGCCTCTGCTATGGATAATGAAATGCTATTTTGCTTTGTGCTGCGCCAAGAGACCAAGTTATTACCTAGGTAAAAGCAGCCACTCGAAGTGCTTTTCCTATCATCAATTTTTTCGAGCCCAATCTACCTCACTATAACTTGCAAGACATGTATTTGTGTCTTTACTAAACCAAATTCCAAATTCAGATGTCCCATGAGCATACCTGATAATTCTCCTCACTGTTGATAAATGTAGTTCTTTCAGACATGACTAAAAATGAGCACATAAGGGAACATTAAAACTAATGTCAGGTTTAGTTGTAGTCAGGTATAGGAGACTTCCGATCATGCTCTTATCAAGACTTGAACCAACGTCATTACTTGCATTCTTTTTTGTTATTTTGATGTTGGTACTCATGGGAGTCCTAAATGCCTTGGCCTTGTCAAGTTCAAATTTCTTTACCAAGTTTTTAGCATACTTTGACTGTGAAATAAAAATTCTACTTCCAAGTTGCTTCACTTGTAAACCAAGAAAGAAATTCAACTCCCCTACAATGCTCATCTCGAATTCATTCTACATTAGCTCAAAAAACTCGTTAGCTTTGACTTTATTAGTGGAACCAAAAACAATATCATCAACATACACTTGAGCAACAATGAAATAACTAGAGACATGTTTAATGAATAAAGTTTTATCATTGCTTTCTCTAATATAACCTCTTTAAATCAAGAAGCTAATCAATCTCTCATACCAAGCTCTAGGAGCTTGTACACAAAATTTGGATGTCTAGGATTAACAAATCCTTTGGGCTATTCAACATAAGCCTTTTCATCAAGATAGCCATTCAAGAGGCTATCTTGAGATCCATTTGAAACAATTTAAACTTCAATAAGCATGCAATAGCAAGCAACAACTTAATAGATTCTAGTTTAGCAATGGTGCAAAGGTTTCCTCAAAAACAATGCCTTCAATTTGAGTATAACCTTGTGCAACTAACCTAGCTTTGTTTCTAAAAACTTGCCCATTTTCATTAGTTTTGTTTTTAAAAATCCATTTAATCCTATACTTTTTGCATCTTTTGGTCTAGGAACTAACAGTTATACTTTGTTTCTTTGAAACTGATTTAACTCTTCTTGCATTGCATTTATCCAGACATCTTCTTTTAATGCTTCATTAGCATTTTCTGGTTCTATTAAAGAGACGTAACAAGAATGACTTACCATATTTCTCACCTTGCTCCTTGTTTTCAATGTACTTTCTGGGCTTCCAATAATCAAAGTTGCGGGATATGCCTTTTGAATCCATGAAAGTTGATTTTTTTTTAATGCCAACATCTCTTATTTGATTTTTGTCCGGATCAATATTGTCTGATGGTTCAGTTTTGTCAGAGTTAACTACAATGGTTGTAGTAGTTGTTACTGACTCTGTCTTGCTATTTGTAGCAGCTAAGTTCGAATCTTTTGTAACCTCTACATTCTCTGTCAAACTGATAATCTGTTTTTCCTGTGAATAAACAGAGAAATCATTAGTATCATCAAACACCACATTGGTTGATTTCATCACTGTTAGAGTCGAACTTGCCTAACTACTCTCTATCATTCAATATAAAGCACCTACAACCAAAAACATGAAAATATTTTAGGTTGGGTTTCCTTCCTTTTAGAATTTCATACGAGGTTTATGTTGTGCCAGGTCTTAAGAACACTTTATTGGAGACGTAACACGTTGTGATAATGGCCTCTGCCCATAGCCTTTTTGTTAGCCTCTTGCTGTTCAACATGACCCTTGCCATTCACTTGTAAAGTCTTGTTCTTCCGCTCTACCACTCCATTTTTTTCAGGTGTCTTTGGAGTTGAAAATTCATGAGATGTGCCATGAAATTTACAAAAATCTGCATAGGAAACATTTTCGAATTCTTTCCCATGATCACTTTCGGATTTTTTTAATTCTCCCAATGTTCCTATTTTGTTCATTCTCAAGTTTAATACATAAGTTCCTGAAAACTTCAAATATATTAGATTTTTCATGAATGAATTTAATCTAAGCAAACCTTGAAAATCATCAACAACAAAAGCATACCTCTTTCCAGCAATGCTCTTAATTTGCATGGGTCGCATGAGATTCATATGAAGCAAATCTAAAATTTTAGATGTGCTAAGGTGTGTGTTAGAGTTATGTGATCCTCTTATCAGTTTGCCTAGCTGCCATGGTCCACAAATATCATCTGGTTTGTCATCAAGAATAGGAACACCCTTAACTACACCAATCTTAGTTAACTTAACTAAGTCCCTTTAGTTTATGTGTCTTAGCTTTTGGTGTCATAACTCTAAGTCAAATATTTTGGCAGAAAATGCATTAATATCTATTAATAAGTAGCAATTGTCATTTGATCGAGTGCCTTCAGGAATGCAATTTCCATATTTGTCTAAAACCATGCACTTCTTTTGAGTAAAATTGACTTCAAACTGAGCATAACAAATTTGGCTTACACTAATTAGATTAGCTTTTAGTCCTTCAACTAACAACACATTTTTTAGCTTAGGCAAGCCTTCAAGACAGAAGGTACCCTTGCCTAGAACTTATAACATCTAGGTCTGATGTGACTTTTAACACTGAAAAAATAGTAAGTACGAACAAATTTGATTACCTTTTCTGGACTTGACTTAAAAGAACTCATGGGTGAGACAAAAATTTCTTTACCCTTCGAGCTTGATTTTGTGTCACTTGAGCTTGAATATGAAATGTTAGTTGAGGATCTAATGAAAACTGTTTTAGAAGTTGAAGCAATATTACCTTCATTGAATCGCAAGCCATGCTTATTTGTGCTTTTTCTCCCAAGACTTAAAACTTGATCCAAACGAGCTGAACCAATTTTAAGTTCATCAATGCGCTTGTGAGAGCAGGTTCTGATTTAAATTTCTCTATTTCTTTAATTTTCTATTTAATAGTAGTTTCCAATTTACTCATGCAATCTTCAACATATACCTTTTCACATATAAGAACTTTTCCCTCTTTTCGTAGATTATTGACTTGCAACTTCTGTTTTTCCCACGTTTCATAAAGCTTATTCTAAGCAAGTTGAAGTTCCACATCATAATAAGCTTCCTCCTCTGCATTAGATTCATCACTGTCTAACTTGTTCTGATCGGTTATGTTAGACATGACTACTTTGCCTTTATCAAACACATTGCTAGTAAATTCAACAAAGTTACTTGAATGTTCTTCTTCATCAAAATCTATTTCTAAATCATCAATCCAGGTTGCACACATGCCTTTGTCCATCCTTCTCTTGTAATTAGGATACTCAGATTGTATATGTCCAAATCCCTTATGTTTGAAGCATTGTCCTTGGCCTTTCTTGTTAAGTTTCTCTTAAATCTTCTTGGTTGGTTTTTTTGAGAAATCTCTTGGCGTCAAAGCTTCCCTCTTTTTGGGCTCTCTCAGAATCTTTCTTCTTGAGATTCTTCTTCATCTATTTGACAAAGTTCGTTGTCAAATATGCAATTTGCTCATCATCAAAATCTTTATTTTCTATCTTTTCTAAAGTGGCAGAAAAAGCAACACTCTTTTTCCTTTTTCCTTAATTTCAACAATATCTCATACACTTGAAGAGAACCAAGCAGTTCATCAACCCTCATGGTCTTCACATTATTACTTTCTTAATAACTGTAACATTAAGCTAAAATTTATCTAGTAAAGATCTAAGGATCTTTCCTATAATTTTAGCCTTAGAATATTATCACCAAGCATGTAAGTAGCATTAGTTATCTCACAAAGTCTAGTATGAAAATCACTAATAGACTCATCTTCATGCATAATAAGATTTTCAAACTTTGAAGTTAAGGTAACTAATTCTGAATCTTTTGCCTTCTTTTTAACTTCATACTTTACCTGAAGAATATCCCATGCTTGTTTTGTAGTTGTGCACTTTAACATCAACCCAAATTTTTGAATTTGATAGCCTTGAAAATGGCATTGATTCCTTTAAAGTTCCAGCTGGAAAGTCTATATTCGGCTTCAGACCATTCATTTTCTGGTTTCTTAACTCCTTGTCTAACTTCATTGGTCTTCATTGGTGGTGTTTATCCGTGAACAATACTGGTCCAAACTCTATTATAAGATTTCATGAAGATCTCAATTTTAACCTTCCAATAGGCATAATTCCCATCTTTGAGTAATGGTGGTTGAATAACAGAACTTCCATTCTGTAGTTCTTCCATACCTGCAAAGGAAATGTTTGATCTATGCTTGTATGTCAGTGTACCCTCTTTGATACCAATTGTTAGTTTTTGTAATATGGAGAGTTAACAATAACTTAACTGAAAACAATAAAGTAAAATGAAACAAAAGATTTTACATGGTTTGGCTATAAACTAGCCTATATCTATGGGCAATAAGAGTTGCAATCCATTATGCTCTATGTGTTTACTTGACTTAGGACTCTTTACAGTGGTGGACGCCCGCTCACTCACTAACATAATCTATGCAAACTTGATCAACCTTGATAACAACCATAGTCCTTTACACACTCTTTTGGTGTTGCACTTCACAAACACATCAGACTTAACTACACTTGTTCAATTAGATAAAACCAAGGTAACGGTTACAAAATCATGTAATCTCTCAACTTTCTTAAGCTTACATGACTCAGTAAACCTTACAAATAAGATCTATGCACATACTCAACGCTCATGAGTCATGCACAGTCTTAACTCACTCAAGCATAAAGCTTTTACAAAGAAGAACACGGAAAACAAACACACTCAAATGCACTTCTCAATTCTGCACACACCCCTGTCAAGCCTTGAGTGTCTATCCTTATATAAGTTGCGTAATCAATTACATAAGTCATGTAATCAACAAATCTAATCATTATCAATTCCTTGCAAAGCTAAATAGGATGATTAGATAAAGATCACTAACTATACCAAAGCATATCACAATATCCTCATCAAAATAATTGATTAAAATCAATTAAGATACTCAACCAATTAAGATAAGTATCAAAAATAGCTTGAAGCTTTCCAAAAATTAGTCAATCAAATCTCTTCCTAAAATAAATAGTTCATAAGGCACTAGAAAAAAGAATAACACACATGTTTTTATCACAAGTTGACAAAAATAAATCTTGATCACATTTATTGCATATGCATAAAGTTTGCCACATGTCACATTGACAGTATCATTGTCCAAAGATGATAATTTTAATAGAAGAAGTGTGTAAAATATTCATAGATTTGATAGACAACAATTGTTAGACAACCTATTGATAATGGTTTTTAATTTCAACTGATTAAATAAATAAATAAAATCATTCTATATAAAGAATTATTATTCATTTATTATTGTATTATTTTGTATTAATCAAATATAAGTGATATTTTGGAGATATAATTTGTACGGAGAACTAGTGGGTGGCAAGGGAGACTATTAGGGAAGGGCCGGATATTTTATTCCAAACATTATCCATAAATGGGTGGAACTATTTGCACCCAAAAAAATAATATGAACATCCATTATTTTCAATAAAAATTTATTACTAAAATATCTATGATGACATTTACCAAATTCAAAATGCCCACATTTAAATCAAAGAAAAAAAATCGGTGACCTTTTGAAGCAGGAAATGACTCAAATACTTTTGAATTTGGTAATCTTTTTGTAGATGTTTTGAAAAAAAAAAAGCTTGGATGTTTTGAAAAAAAAATAAAGGAAAAATTCAAAATATGCCCACATTTAAGGACCCTCTTTAATAATTAACTCCCTCCCAAAATTTTTACATGCAGTGACCCTCTAAAGCCGGAAATGACTCAAATATTTTTAAAAAAACTCAAATACCATTCTTCTTTCTTCCTTCATTTTTAGAGAGAGAAAATCATGGTACATTTAAAGAGAAACTCATGGTTTGAATATTTGTAAAACATGTAACATTGGCTTTCAAATACTTTTTGGGATTTGATTATTAGGGTTTGTACATATAAAGTGGGTATTTGATGTTTGTGATAGATTATAACTGTAATGTATTTAGATGAAAAGTAGAGATTTTTTGCACAAAAATGACGGCTTTTGATGTAAAAGTGAAACTTTTTAAAGCCAAATGAAGTTTTATGCAAAACTAGCGGTTGGATGGTGGTTGACGATGAATACGGACGTCAGATAACAAACAGTCAAAGTGCCCGATAGCATACAACAAGTAGCTGACATTTGACGTCAGACAATCGAGTGCCTAATGATATACAATCGAGTGTCTAACGTTAGATGATCAAGTGTCCAACGTTAGACAAGCAAGTGTCTGACCTTCGATGATTAAGTCTCTGACATCTGACATCCAATAGCCAAGCGTCCGACATTCGATAAAGTCCATTGAACGGTGTCTGACAGTCTTCCGTTGATAGGTGTTTATTTATATATTATTTTCATATCAATTTGTTTATTTTTCTTTGCTATATTCCTTGGTATTTTTACATTTTTGTATGGTTTTGATGTTCGTAAGAGTTTTGGAGGAGCTTGCACCAAATTGGAGTAAAACTCTTCATTTTCACCTCTACCAGTCAACCAACTTCTCGGATTTAATTGTATTGATGTACAATGAACCAGATGATGTGCTATATACTGTTGGAAAACTCTAGAAGTATAGTTTCTAGAGAAATATATAGTTCATGAATCCATGTAGTGTACCAGAAGTTATGATCAAAATGGTGTAAGTAGTGCCTAATTATTATTTTTATAAATCATATAGCATGTTATTATTCGAGGCACTGTAGCAGGGTTACTATAGCAGAGTATATAAACAAATTTTAGGGTTTTACTTTAAAAAATAAAAATTGGGGAGAACGAGTTAGAGGCTGCCTCTCTTGGTTTCTCTTATCTTTTAGAGTTCTTGAAAGAGAAAGAAGGGCTTGGAAAGAGTAGGAACTACAATCCTAAGGAGATTCATCTACGGGGAAAATTTTCAAGGGATTTGCTAAGTGTTTCCTTTGCTTTTCATTTTCTAGAATGTCTCTATATTGTATTATATTTATGTTGTGTTTGAACATGTGTAACTAAATGTGATTTGGTTGAGGGTGATTTCAAAGCCGTAGATATGGTTTTATGAGTTGGTTATTCAAGAAATTGTTATCCGATTCTCTAATTAAAGTTGCTTGTATTTTCTCGTATTCAATGCTTATGATTGCTTTAATTGGGTGGCCAACTCAATAGAATCTGGTTGTTGTCTATTGCTAGATAGAAATCTTGATCCATAATTATCTTGAATTTCTAATCGTTAGTAACAAAATTATGATCGGAGATTGCAT
The DNA here is from genome assembly GCA_013180625.2 of Boswellia sacra. NCBI lineage: Eukaryota > Viridiplantae > Streptophyta > Magnoliopsida > Sapindales > Burseraceae > Boswellia > Boswellia sacra. Next base: position 51,793 of record SNVD02015202.1, on the reverse strand, counting down.
TTGAAAAATATAACCTAAGTTAAATAATCCAAACTTGTGTGTTTATTGCATAGATCAACCTATCTTTCTTATTGTAATGCTTCCATTGAATTAAATTTAGAGAGCTTGTTCTTAGTTGTATAATGGATAGAGATTACATAAAGAGCTTATTTTATTTAACAGTAAAGTAAGGAAAGATTGGGATAACAGAGCTTCTTGTTATCAGCGATAATTTCAATGTTGTAATTGGATGACAATTCTATAGTTAATTTGCAAATTCATATCTTGTTTTAGAGAATGATCCTTTAGCCAAGTTTCTCTCATTGATTATTTCTCACTTCATATAACTTTATGCTGTGTTATTCTTCATTTGCATTCAGATTTCATTTAATTAATCATTCAACAAAACCCCTCATTTATTTTGATGTGGTTGTCTAATAACAAATTTAATTAGAACCAATCCTGGTAGGAACGATATCTTACTCTTCATTACTTGTGCGACTAGTATACTTGCTAGTTTCGAACGCACCAAGTTTTTGGTGTCGTTGTAAGGGATTGATTTTCTAATCAATTTGTTATTTTGTTTTTACTATTGATTCTTGATTTTTATTTTTCTTTGTTTATATTTAGGCTTTTATGTCTGACGGAGAAGCGGACCAACAACTTAAGCGAACTAAGGAGTTTCTCAAATCCTCGAATTTAAGACTAAGTCGGTCAATTTCAACTCCACCTCTGGAATTTGACCTTGCATGACATACTTCCCTTGCATATTCCTATAGTTCAATCAAATCTGAATCGAAAGTAATGGTGGTACAAAACAATCGGACTCTCAAGGAGTTAACAACTCCAATTATTGATCAACAACCGCTATGCATAAATACCAACCTTGAGGTAGATTTTGCACTTAAATCTGGACTAATTCATCTCTTGCCTACATTTCATGATTTCGTAAGAAAGTATCGTAACAAACACCTCAAAGAATTTCATATGGTATGCTCAAGTATGAAGCCAACCAGCATTTCTAAGGAGCAAATAAAATTAAGAGCTTTCCCATTCTCATTAGCAGATTTGGTAAAAGAGTGGCTATACTATCTACCACCGGGTTCCATCACCATGTGGAATGAGATGAATTGCCTATTTTTGGAGAAGTACTTTCCCACCTTGAAAGCTACAAATATTAGAAAAGACATTTGTGGCATTCGACAATACAATGGAGAATCACTTTATAAATATTGGAAGAGATTTAAAAGGTTATGTACGAGCTGTCCACACTGCCAAATTAGTGATCAACTCCTTATTCAATATTTCTATGAGGGTCTCATGCCAATGGATAGGAGTATGATTGATGCTACTAGTGGAGCAGCACTAGTTAATAAAACACCGAAAGCTGCAAGATATTTGATTGGTGACATGGTAGCGAACTCCCAACAATTCAGTAGCCAATTTGAGCCACCACTACCAAAGAAAGTAAATGAGGTAAGTACTTCAAACATTGAACAATAACTTTCTCAGCTTACCTCTCTTGTGAAACAAATGGCTATGGGAAATATGCAGCAATCTTATGCTTGTGGCATATGTTCTAGCATGGAGCATCCAATCGACATGTGCCCAACTTTACAAGAAGGTGAGATGGAACAAGCCAATGCCATGGGTGGATTTCCAAGACAACCAAGGCAATGGTATGACCCTTTCTCTATTACTTATAATGTCGGATGGAAAGATCACCCCAATTTTAGTTATGGGAATTGTCAACCAATTGCTCTAAATGCCATACCAAACTGGCCACCAATCAATCAACCAAGAGTGTAGCAACCATTTCAAATGCGACGACCACCAATACCACAACTAGCACCATGACCAGCTCCATAAAACTCAAGTATGTCTCTCTAGGACTTTGTTAAAACACTTGCAACTAACACAATGCAATTTCAGCAGGAAACTAGGATAAGTATCCAAAACCTTGAAAATCAAATGGCCAATTGGCTACTAACATGAGCAAATTCGAGGGTCAAGGCTCAAGAAAATTATCTTCTCAAATAGTGATCAATCTAAGAGAGAACGCTAGTGCGATAACTTTGAGAAGTGAAAAGCAATTAGAGGTCCCACCAAAAAAGTTCACAATCTAATGAAGGGGATGACACCACATCCATCATGAGAAAACATCATCTTCTAAGGTAAATCTTAAAACTCCTATTCGTTCTTATCTTACTTCTCCACCTTTTCTTAAGAGATTTGCAAAATCAAAAAAGGTAGAACAAGAACAAGAAATCTTGGAGACTTTTTGCAAGATCGAGGTAAATATACCACTTTTGGATGCTATTACCTCGTTATACAAAATTTCTCAGGGAGTTATGCACCAACAAGAGAAAAAGGAAATGGGAAAGTAAGTGTTGAGGAAAATGTTGCAGCTGTACTACAAAGAAAAATTCCTTCAAAGTGTAAAGATCCAGGTACGTTTACCATTCCATGCACCATTGGTAATACCAAGTTTGAAAGAGCTATGTTAGATTTAGCAACATCTATTAATGTCATGCCATATTCTATTTATGTTTCTTTGAATCTTGGACCACTTGCAAAAACTGGTATTATCATTCGACTTGCTGATCATTCTAATGCATATCCCAAAGGGGTTATGGAAGATGTTCTTATGTAGGTGAATCAATTGGTTTTCCCAGCCAATTTCTATGTTCTTAAAATGGAGGATGAGACATCTCCCAATCTAATACCGATTCTTTTAGGAAGACCATTCTTGAAAACTGCCCGAATGAAGATTGATGTTCATGATGGCACTCTCACCATGGAGTTTGATGGTGAGGTGATTCGTTTTAATATTTTTGAGGGAATGAGGTACCCTAGTGACTTGCATTCTTTTTTTACAGTTGATGTTATTGATTCTTTGGCATAACTTTTTGAGTTAATTTGCAAGGATGGATTGGAAGTAGCTATTAGTGAGAATATAGGGACAAAAAATTCCAAAGAATTAAGAAGATTGATACAAGTGTCTAAAGAAGTGGAGGAAGCTATGGCAAGCTTCGATGAGACTATAACTATAACCACAAACAGGCATGATGTTTCTTACATTGAATTGCCTTTATCCAATGAGAAATTCTTCCGTCTATGATAAAGACCCCTACCTAGGAGTTTAAGCCTCTTCCAGATCATTTGAAGCATGTATTCTTGGGTGAAAAAGATACTTTGCCAGTCACAATAGCAAAGGGCCTTACACCACTATAAGAAGAGAAACTCATCCGAGTACTTAGAGACCACAAAATAGCTATTGGGCGGGCAATTGCTGACATCAAAGGTATTAGCCCAACCATATGCATGCATCGTATCTTGTTAGAAGAAGGATCCAAGCCCATAGAGAAGCATAGCAGAGGTTGAATCCTCCCATGATGGAAGTTGTCAAGAAAGAGATCCCCAAACTATTAGACAAGTGTGTGATTTATCCAATTTTAGATAGCAAGTGGGTGAGCCTAGTCCAAGTTTTTCCTAGGAAATCTGGTGTTATAGTGGTTAAAAATGATAATAATAAGCTAGTTCTCACTCGTATCCAAACCACGTGATTAATTTGTATTGATTATCAGAAGCTCAATTTAGCAACTCGCAAAGATCACTTTCCCTTGCCATTCATTGATCAAATGCTTGAGAGGTTAGCAGGTCATTCTCACTATTGTTTTCTTGATGGTTACTTAGGATATAATCAGATTGTCATTGCCCCTAAGGACCAAGAGAAAACTACATTTTGGTACATTTGCCTATCGACGCATGCCATTCGGTCTTTGCAATACCCCTACAACTTTCCAAAGGTGTATGGTAAGTATTTTCTTTGATTATGTCAAGAACATCATTGAGGTATTTATGGATGACTTTAGTGTTTTTGGTGATTCTTTTGATAAATGCCTTGACAACCTTACTTATACTTCAAAGATGTATAGAAACTAACCTTGTTCTTAATGGGGAAAAATGTCATTTTATGGTAGATCAAGTTATTGTTTTGGGACGTGTTATTTTTGCTAAGGGTATAAAAGTTGATAAATCTAAGATAGACCTTATATATTCCTTACCACCCCTAACAAGTGTGAGGGATATTCATTCTTTTCTTGGTCATGTAGGTTTCTATCATAGGTTCATAAAAGATTTTTTGAAGATAGCATTGCCCCTATGTAGACTTCTACAAAATGATGTGACCTTTAAATTTGATGAGAAATGCAATAAGGCATTTAAGAAACTGAAGTAACTCTTGACTTCGGCTCCAATGATCCAATCTCCAAATTAGGATCATACATTCAAGATCTTGTGCAATGTAAGTGATTATGCTATCGGTGCCATCTTAGGTCAACGAATTGGCAAAATTTCACATGCCATTTACTATACATCTCAAACTTTAAATGATGCTTAGCTTAACTATTCCACCAATAAGAAAGAGCTGTTAGCGGTTATTTTTGCTTTAGAAAAGTTTTGTTCTTATTTGATTAGAACTAAAGTAACATTTTATTCTGATCTTGTAGCCTTAAGGTACTTGCTCAGAAAGAAAAATGCTAAACCAAGGCTTATCAGGTGGATACTCCTCTTACAAGAATTTGACTTAGAGATCAAAGATAAGAGGGGAAGTGAGAACTTAGTTGCAGAACATCTTAGTCACCTTGTCCATGATGAGGATGCACTACCATTACAGGAAAGTTTTCAAGATGAACAATTACTGTCTCTAAGTGTAGTAGCCCCTTGGTATGCTGATATTGTCAACTACTTAGTTACCAAGGAGCTACCAGATGACTTGATTCGAGCTCAAAGAGATAAGATCAAAAACATTGCCAAGCACTACATATGGGATGATCCATGCTTATGAAAGCATTGTTCTGACCAAACGATAAGAAGGTGCATTTCTGAATCTGAATTTAATTCAATTTTAACCTTCTGTCATTCTTATGCATGTGGAAGTCACTTTGGACTAAAGAGAATAGCCCTCAAAGTTCTTGATTGTGGATTCTACTAACCATCATTGTTCAAAGATGCATATCTTTTTTGCAAAGCTTATGACTGCTGTCAAAGGACAGGTAATTTAAGTGCAAAAAATCAAATGCCACAAACAACTATACTTATTGTTGAAATTTTTGATGTGTTGGGCATTGATATCATGGGTCCTTTTCCCTTCATCTTTTGGTAATGATTACATTATACTTGCTATGGATCATGTTTCTAAATGGGTGGAAGCAAAAGGTACGAGAACTAATGATTCTATAGTTGTTGTAGATTTTGTGAAATCTAATATTTTTGCAAGATTTGGAACACCAAGAGCTATAATTAGCGATAGAGGAACACACTTCCGTAACATATCATTTGAAGCCCTGCTCAAGAAATGCAACATCACTCATAGGGTGTCTACTGCATATCATCCACAAACTAGTGGTCAAGTTGAAGTTTAAAATCGAGAAGTCAAATCCTTCCTCGAGAAGATAGTGAATCTGAAATGAAAAGATTGGAGCCTACAACTTGATGATGCACTATGGGCATACCAAACTACTTACAAGACACCTATTGGTATGTCTCTATATAGGTTAGTCTATGGTAAGCCATGCCACCTTCCAGTAGAGCTCGAACACAAAGCATGGTGGGCAGTAAAGCTTTGTAATATGGAGATGGATGCTGTTGATGAACAAAGGAAGCTTCAACTGCAAGAATTGGAAGAACTTAGAAATAATGCCTATAAGAATTAAAAAATTTACAAGGAGAGAATTAAGGCATTTCATGATAAGATGATCTCTCGAAAGAATTTTGAAGTAGGACAGAATGTCCTTTTATTTCATTCTCGCCTTAAGTTATTTCCAGGTAAATTAAGTTCTCGATGGGTTGGACTCGTTGTTATTACTGATGTCTTTTCTCATGTTTATAGTGGAAATCAAGACCTTAAAAATAGAGAAAGTATTTAAGGTTAATGGACATAGGTTGATGCCTTACTATGAAAATTCAGTGATGTAGAACATCGAGGAGATACCACTCTACGAGACAATTTATCTTAATGGGTAAGGGTAAGTAACATCAGGCTGAGGATGTTAAACCAAGCGCTTATTGGGAGGCAATCCAATGTTTTTTGAAAAATAAAAAATAATAATAAAAAAAGAAGAAAAGAACGTAGTAGTGATCAATTTTTGTGTCTCGAGGAGATTCTTCTCGTGGGCTCTATCTATCATAATTGATCAGGTTTTATCTCTCTTTGCCATCTGTCTCATTTGCTTTGTTGTTTGTTTTTTACTTTTGTATGGTATTATGTTTTTGTTTCTTTTATATGTCTTTATTTTATTTTATTTTATTTTCTTTTGTTTAATTTGATTATTCCATGCTTTAAGCTCATTTGTGCAATAGTTTGAGGAAACACCCAAATAGGAACTAAAGCCATTTGCTTGAAAGTTTGAAGCATGCATATCTTGGAGAAGAATAGACTCAAATGCATTATCAGTAATATCTTTCCTTTTCTCCTCTTCAATGGATATTGATATCTTTTTGTCAAACCTTCGTAAACATTTCCCTTTACTTCCTCAAAATGTTGTGTTCAAAATTTATAAAGTATGGATGACTAGGCTTTGGATGTTGATGCTCATAAATATGCTTGCAGTTATCGGATGGCTTATCAAAGCCAAGGTAAGATTGTTCGGTGAGCCTAATATTAATCTCATAGTATACATGCCTGATCTAGGGAATAGCAAAGAGGTTACAAGTATGTTATAATTGTGCTCGATGAAATTGTATCCAGAGTTGTCAGTCATTAGGTTTTGTGTCGATGAATAGAGAAGATAAACTTTCGTTCATTAAGAATAGTTTGAGTAATGAGTCTTTGGATAACATTTTACTAACTCTTGAGTCACATTCTTGTGGACTTGTTCACCGTGAATTGCATAATTTATGGACACAATTTCGTGATGAATTTGCAGCGTTATAGTCTAGGAAATCTGACTAAAAAAAACCCTATTTATCAATTTATAAGAAAACTGGATGGGAAACATATCCTTAACTCATAGAAGGCGTTTTAGCCGTTACTAGACGTAAAATCAAAGGAAGATGTGAGCCACAATCACAACTACTTGTATATTTGAATGTGTGTTATTATTTTTGAAATTTATTTTTCTTGTTTTGTTTGATTATATTTTTCTTGTTGTCTTTGTGTTGTTGCTGTTTGTTGATTTTGTTTGTTTTAATTTCACTTCTTTTTGACAAGCCACACGACTACTCATAACATAAGCACACGTGGGAGACAAGTGTGGGGGTATTATCAACCCCTGTTGAAAGCATATGTCAATTTTTCAAATCTCAGGGCAATAAATACGCATCGGGTAACCCCCACCGAAATTATGTCCCATCTGTCAAATCTGAGAGTATTTCATGTATATCCATCCATTCTTCATATTTTCAAATGTCATTACTATAACATCTTTTGACCTTGAAAAACACAACATCTAACATGCATCATTGTCTTACACATGGTTAGGGCACATGTAGAAATGGAGAAAACACCAATTCGATGATTCCTAAATATATGTGTATTTTGTGGATCTCAATTTGGTAAAGATAGAGAGTTTGTAGCAGCAGCTCTTGATCTTGGCAGGGTATTAGCCGAGAGGCATATTCATTTGGTTTATGAAGGGGGTAGCCTTGGGTTAATGGGATATGTGTCAACAGCTACAACCTTAGGAGAGAGCCATGTTCTCGACATTGTTCCTAAACCATTAGCTATACGACATATCATGGGCAGCACAATAGGGGAAGAGTTACAAGTCTCAATCATGTATGAGCGTATTGCACATATGCTTTTTAACTCTGATGCATTTATAGCTTTGCTGGGTGGTTATAGTATATTAGAGAAAATATTTCAAATCACCTCCTGCGCACAGCTAAACATCCACCGAAAACCCATTGGTTGTTAAATGCGAATACATTTTTTGATGATTTTTTTCTTTTCTTGATCAAGCTGTAGAACAAAAATTCATCTCATACTTGGTGAGGCAAATCCTGGTTATAGCTTCAACTGCAGAGGAGTTGATTGGCAAACTACAAGAATTCGTTCATTCACCTGATCTAGTAATAGCTCAGATAGATTGGTTTGTGAAAGGTAGTAAAAGGCGTAACTACATTAAATGCTCCATCTGTAATCTTTATCTGCTGGTTTGTTTCACTTTTGTTTGCCTTCTTCTTATTTTGTTTATTGGAGATTTTTTAGGTTATTTCTTTTGACTTTCACCCTAGGTAACATTTTCTATTCTTGCCTTTTAGAGTGGTTGATTGGGTCTCAAAAGTTCAAGTTCTCTTGAAATGCATTTTGGATCTCTTCGATCCAAAATGGTTGAATAGGGGGGTTAACTTCTAAACTTTTGAGACCCATTCTTAACTAACTTTTTTTTTTTTACTGATTGTTGGATTTTGTTATTTTATGAGTAAGTTTAGTTTTATGTAATTTAGAGTTGTTATGTGTTTTTTGTTTCTATCAGATCCGATTCCAACAAAAAAAATTTGTGGAAAAGAAATAAAGAATGACAAAATATGGGGTTTCTTTAACCCTTCAAACGCATTCTAACTAAATAAATTTGTAGTTTGTTTATTTAGTGTTGCTTATAGTGTCTTGTATCTTGTTTTGTTTAGTTATAATAAAGATATATAGGTTGGAAATCTTAAGTCTACGAGCTACTGGTCGTAAGGATTATTGAAATATACAATCTTGACTCAAGTCGAGCAACGCCATGTACCTCTTTTCTTGCATTTTGTCAGCTGATAATAAGGCAATGATTGAATTGAGAATAACTCTTAGAAAACAATAAATAATGCATAGATCTATGTGCCTCAAATGTTTATTGGCTTTTTGCTTTGCTTTTGATTCCTTGCACAACATTGAGCACTGAGTTATTTGTTTACTTAGAGAAGGTTTATGCAATTTAAGTGTTTCTTTAGATTTCAATGAATTTTAGAATTTGTTTGATGGTCACTCGAGGCAAAATCCTAGGCTGTGAAACATTCGAGAAATGATTTAGGCCATCTTTGAACTATTTGAGCCTTCATAGCCAACCTTAAATGAAATTGATCCCTAGTTACCCCTTTGATCCTCTTTAAGCCTTTTTCATTGTTAACTCACTAAAAGATTTCTTGACCTCAAACGAATTTTTTCAAACAGTTTATCCCTTACCTATGAGCATTTAGATTATTCACGATTACATTTTGAGCTATGATATGGCTTTAGAAAGTTAAAAGAGGTGGTGGTGTCATAAGCAATGAAAGTGAGTTCTATTGTGTTTGCAAAAAAAAAAAAATAATCTATACATATCTTCCACATGCTTAAACATTGAGGACAATGTGCTGTTTAAGTGTGGGGGAGGGATAATTGAAAAAATGAAAAAAAAAAAACAAAAAAAAAGAAGAGAAAGAAAGGAAGAAGAGATCTATGCCTTTAAGTGTTCCTAAAAGAATAAAACAACAAAGTGTGGGGGTGTAGTTTGTTTTGTTTAAAAAGAAAAAAGAAAAAGAGATCGAGTGTTCTAAATAAGCTAGGGGGAGTCACTTGGTGAATTGAAATGAATTTATGTTATGGGGTTGAGCTCTACATAGTCTTGAATGATTTATGTGTTTGTGGGTGATTTGAGCCAAATTATTATCCTTTATCATACCTTCACCCAAGCCAAACGTTACAAGCTTAATAAAGCCTTACCTGATCCTTAGTGTTGTGCTTGACTACATTAGTAAAGAGTGATTTGAAAAGCAGGCCTATGGAGTTCATTTATGCACAAATCTTCAATATTAAATACAATTCATTTTTATGCATAAACTCATCTAGATTACAAGTGATTAGGTGAGAATGGCTCTACCACATTTGAGGAATCGAAGTGGAGCGAAACTAATCTATGAGATGAAATTCATGATCAAGTGCTTAATTTTGAAGTTTTCCTTGGGTCATAATTAAGTGCAACCGTTTAGGCCTCTTTGCAAGTTGAAGCATTCGTGTGTTTTTTTTTTTTTGTGATTTTGTTTAGATTTAGCTTTGTTTTCATACCATTTTAGTTGCTCGAGGACTAGCAAAGTCTAACTACGGGAGAATTTAATAGGTGTCTATTTATATATTATTTTCATATATATTCGTCTATGTTTTTTTTTGCTACATTCCTTGGTACTTTTACATTTTTGTGTGGTTTTGATATTTGTAAGAGTTTTGGAGTAGCTTACACCAAATTGGAGTAAAACCCTCCATTTTCACCTCTGCCAGTCAACCAACTTCTCAGATTTAATTGTATTAATGTACAATGAACCAAAGACGTGCTATATATCGTTGGAAAACTCTAGAAGTCTAGTTTCTAAAGATTTATGGTTCATGAATCCACGTAGTGTACCAGAAGTTATGATCAAAATGGTGTGAGTAGTGTAGAATTGTAATTTTATAAATCACTGTAGCATGTTATTATTCAGGCATTGTAGTAGGGTTACTATAATAGAGTATATAAACATATTTTAGGGCTTTATTTTAAAAAAGAAGAAGTGGGGAGAATGAGTTAGAGGTTGCCTCTCTTGATTTCTTTAATCTTTTGGAGTTCTTGAAGGAGCAAGAAGGGCTTGGAAAGAGGAGAACTACGATCCTAAGGAAATTCATCTACAGAAGAGATTTTCAAGGGATTTGCTAAGTTTTCTTTGCTTTTCATTTTCTTGAATGTCTCTATGTTGTATTGTATTTATGTTATGTTTGAACATGTGTAATTAAATTTGATTTGGTTGAGGGTGATTTAAGAGCCCTAGATATGGTTTTTGTGAATTGATTGTTCAAGAAATTGTTATCTGATTCTCTAATTGAAGTTGCTTGTATTTTCCTATAGTCAACGCTTATGATTGCTTGCCGATTTTATTTGGGTGGCCAACTAAATAGAATTTGGTTGTTGTCTATTGCTATAGTAGAAATCATGATCCGCAATTGTCTTGAATTTCTAATTAGTAACAAAATTGTGATCGGAGATTGCAATTGAAAAATATAACTTCAGTTAAATAATCCAAACTTGTGTGTTTATTACTTAGATCAACCTATCTTTCTTATCGTAATGCTTCTATTGAATTAAATTTAGAGAGCTTGTTCTCAGTTGTTTAATGAATAGAGATTAAATAATGAGCTTGTTTTATTTAATGGCAAAGTAAGGAAAGATTGGGGTAATAGAGCTTGTTCTTTTCTACGGTTGATAATTTCAATGTTGTAATTGGATGACAATTCTATAGTTAATTCCCAAATTTTTATCTTGTGGTAGAGAATGATCCCTTAACTAAGTTTGTTTAATTGATTATTTCTCATTTCATTTAACTTTATGTTGTGTTATTTTTCATTTGTATTTGTATTCCATTTAATTAATCATTCAACAAAATTGCCCATTTATTTTATTGTTGCTATCTAATAACAAATTTCTTTAGAATCAATCCTCGTGTGAACGATATCTTACTTATGACTTTGTTACTTGTGCTACTAGTACATTTGCTAGTTTCGAACGCACCACCGGCAAATGTCAAGCACTGTTTTGGAAACTCATATTCGTCCTCCTCCATGATTTTAGTTAAAAAAAAAAAAGCATTATTCATGACTCAAATACCAATTCCTAAGCTTAGTCTATGTTTTTGAAGTAAATATATGTGATAAATTTAATATAAAAACCATTTTCAATGAATTTTAAGAAACTTTGTAACTAGTGAGAGAGAGATGTATGATCTCACTTTGAAGCCTGCTTCAATTACTTTTTTTTTTTTTTGTCATGATATGCACTGAAGTTAATCATTGTGTCAAAGAAAGCTAACAAATTGAAGAGAGAATGATGGAAAGAAGAAGAAGAAAAACATAAAAATGGTGGAGTTTCTAGTAATAGAGGAGTAAAGGTTATATGAGGGTAGTTAAGTCATTTCTCAGCCAAGAGGGTCATTGCATTTAAATATTTGAGGAGTGGGTCATTTTTGAAAGAGACCTCTAAAATAAGGGTATATTTTGAATTTTCCCAAAAATCAATTGAATAGGAATATAGGATGGGCTATAGTACAAAGAGGGAAAATTTGCTAGCATCCGTAAGGTTTGCTTAAATAATATATAGGAAAAATTTCATCAAAGACCCTAAGGTTTGGCCTAATCATCAATGACCTCATCTTTTTGGAAATCACGAAATGTCCCTACGATTTGAGAAAATTTCATAAATAACCCTGGAGTTCAATAACTCTATTAAAAATGGATGAAATGATTTTAATGCCCTTTGAATAAATTTTTTAAAATAAATGATTGAAGGGCGATTTGAACTCAACACCTTAAGATTGGCATTTTTCATGCACTAACACTACACCAACTCCCCATTTACATTTAACATACATAAATTTAATTATTTAAGGTGTGTTTAAGATTGTTGTGCTATGGGAAGAATAAGCTATTAGCTATACTGTCTCAAAAAGTTTAGAGTATTTGATAAATTAGCTTTTCAAAATTATTGTGCTGTTCAAAAGTTATGGAGATGTGTTTAGTAAATTTGATTTTCAAAATCTCAAATTGATTAAAAATTACTAATATGTACGTAATTTTCATAAAGATAAATATTATAATATCTAAATATATTTGAAATATAATATAAAAATAACTAAATTATTTTCTAAATATTAAAAATTAATAAAATAATTAAATATATTTATTAATTTATTATTAAAATAAAAAATAAAATAAAATAGAAAATCAAATGGAGTTGCTAGAGTTACTATCGTTGGCCACCGAAGGCTTAGTGGGTGAAACTACACTGCCACCACTAGGGAAGTCGCCGGAGACGCTCTCTCCATATCCATCATCCTATCCTCCATTCATAGTGGCTATTGATGGGATCTGTTTGAAATTTTGGTGATAGTAGCTTCAATTGCCGAAGCCCATCAATAGCCACTATCAATGGTGGAGATAGTGGTGGATATGCATGGGGCTCTCTCCGACAGATTCCTTGGTAGTGGCGATGTGGCCGGACATGCCTGATGAACAACGATCGACACCAGTAAATACGGGGCTATTTAATTTTCCAAAAAAAATTAAAAATTAATTTCAAAATAAATGGGTGGTGTGTTGGGGGTAGTTTTGTAATTGGAGGGAGTGTTAGGTTATCTGGTTGGGGTGTTCATACAAACTTGATATCTTAGGGTGTTTATTCAAAATCTTTAATTTAGATATATTGAAATTAAATAAGGATTTTATTGAATAATTTTAAATTTTCATAGGAATTTATAAACATACCCTTGCAGTTATAAACTTAACGGCATAAATAAACACTAGGGTCATTTCTACTTATTTTTTGACAAAATAAGGCCATTTGTGTAATTAAGTCAAATCTCAGGGTCATTATAAGTTTTTCCTAATACATCATTATCCAATGGTTTTGCAATCCAACTATTATCTGCTTGCACCCTGCCATCATAATTACGTTATCAAAAAAATAACCAATATAATATTGAATAAATCCATTCAATCCATTTGATAAATTACAAAAGACCCTTGAATATATTCAAAAACTTTATCATCCTTCACCCACTGTACCATCTAACTTTAACATATAAGTTCAAAAACAACCATCACTACTAAGCCCAATAAAAATGTTTATGGGGATTTGATTTTTCCTTTTTCTAGTTTTGTGTTTAATTTTAGAAAAAGATATAGAGAAATTCGGTAATATTTTATCTCTTAAAACTCCCACACGATATATACATCCTAAACTTTGAGCTCTATTTTCTTTTCTCATGTCATATGGTATAATTCTCTTCTTTTACAAAAATAAGTTTCTTTTTACTATTTGAAGCATGTCAAAATAAAAATTTTATAATCTTTTCTCATTTTTATATTTATGTTTATTCTTTATTTTATTATATTATAATTTATATATTATTTTCTGACATTTAATTTATATTTTTAAAAAGTAAAATGTACAATGTTCCTTTAATTAGATTTATCTTTTTTCTTTTTTAATTAGCAAGACTTATACTGTTAAGTCTTGTTAAAGATTTTTAAAAACATTCTCAACCTACCCGAACAATTTTTTTTTTTTTTTGGGTTACCGCTCTGTTCACATGATTTCGTCTTCTGTAAAGGGGAGAGGGGGGGAAGATAGTGAAGAGGAATGAAGACATGACTGTGTTTATCAATAAGTGGCTGCTGCCTTTACATCAAATGAATGAGAAATCCAAATAATTTCCACACAAGGAAGAAATTTGTTGCGCCAATTGGACTTCACGCACTCCACTCAACAACATCTCTTCATCAATTGGATCTTCTTCTTTAGCTTGACCTTGGTATATGTTGTGGATGCTAAAAGAATATGAGCTGAACAAAAGTTTGATTTTTTGTTGATTGATAGAGGTTAGGAAAGAATGATAAAACTAGAGTAAAATGCACATTTTTACGGATTGAAAATGTTACTTGGACTCAAAAGTTTCCAACAAAAGAAGTCTAATCTGAACTAGAATGTATATTTGACGTTCCAAATGAACAATGGACTGGAAACAAAAAATACCGAAATTTTATAAATATAAAATGACTCAAAATCTTAAACAATGTGAGGGGTGTGTGAGCAGCTTCACAATAAAACAATATATTATAGGCCCAAAATATAGATATCGTATAAGAATTTTACGACTTTTGAAGCCAAACTACTCATTCAGTTGTGTTTGGCGCAACGAGAAGCTTGGATAGCATGGGAAAGCACTGCATAACAATTGCCTAAAATGTAGCAAAATAATGGTTTCCCACCATGTGTTAAATAATTAAAAGATCTAATTATTACTTGAATTTTTGTTCTCGTTTTTTACAACAAATATCATAAACATATATAAATAAATAAATATTTAGAATACTAGTTTAATAAATATTTAAATCAATTATTTTAATAGATAAATATAATTTATTAAATATTTAAATAATTATTTAATTATTTAAATAATTATTTAATTATTTAAATAATTAATTTAATTTAAATAATTTTTTAAATTATTATATTTTAAATTATTTTAATTACTATAAAGGATTTAATATAGTCAATATAGCCTTTTTACCGAACACAGTATCATATAGCATTTATACAATACAGTGACAAACCAAACACAGCGTAAAGTTTACTCAATTTCATACAATACAATTCAATCCATGCTATCCAATGCAATCACAATTATATTGTACTATGCAGTGCATCAAACATCCCCATCGTGTCCAACATCATAGGATACTGCTATTGCTATTGCCTCTTTAACTAGTAATAAATTATTTATTGAATTAGAGTCCTCTACTCACCCAATTTTACCTAAGCTTTTAAAGATTTTATAATAACTAGATTTTAATATTAACAGATGGTGTGAGATCTGAAAGCATGGATCAGTTGTACGTAATATAATAGAAAACTGTAATATAAAATGGCATAGGAGGATTTACGTGGTTCAGTTATAAACAGCTATATAAATGGACATCTTAGAGCTACAATTCACTTAATTCTTGTTTGTATAATCTTTAGGTAAGTTTATAGTGCTGACTCACTCTCACATATTGATTTACTTTTTGTAAAACAAAATCTTGACAAGATCTTAAACTCTAGTGACATTGCTCACTCTCTATTGCTGACAACTTAACAGCATACTATTAAGCAAAATACAACAACGATGTCTGACACTAAATTACATAAACACTAAAATCGCAAGTTTTCTCGAGTGAATATTAACTCAAACACACTTAACAAAAATTCATGCACAATCACAACCTCTCATACATGAATAAAACTCTCATAAAAACCTAATAAACACATTTCAATTTTGCGTTGAAGCTTTCCTCAATATCTTGAAATGCCATACCACGTATAATATAAGTTATAGAAATAACATTATATAATGTGTGAATTTTAGTTGCCCTTCTCATCAATATCCTATAGAATCTTAATCAAACTCAAATGGTAAGTACATGATATCAATCAACCATATAGGAAGTGATATAATAAACTCCTCAGTAAATTAGGATACTAAAACAATATCCTAATCTAATAAGGGATATCCAATATGAATATAATCTTCCTAATAGAGACTTCTAGAAAGAGTAAAATAAGAAAGATTATAAACCAATGTTTTAACTACAAGTTTGTCCAAAATCAATCATGTGCATGGCACAAGCACAAGTGTCACGTTAACACTAACAATCTCTCTATGAATGGGGCTTTCATCTCGCCAGAGCATTTACGACCAAGACATTATGTCAAAGCCTCTTTTGAGACTTTAGGGAACACAAACAAGCCATGGGCATGTTTGAAGAAATGGAGTCACCACCTAATTATTCAATTGGGAATGAATGAGGGTAATTCGATCCCTTGCTTTAGGACCTCAACTAGCCTCATCCCTTTAGAGATGGGCATAAGAAGTTAGGCATGAGCCATTCGCCTCGCTCTGATCAAAATCTGGACTCCACTAGGGTATGTCAATTAAAAATAACTCATGTTGTTATACAGTCCATTAAGTGTTGTTCGTTTTATGCACACATTTTTCATTTTATCTTCATTAGACAAATAAGGTGATTTTCAATCATGGCAATTGTGTATTCAAAAAAACAAAGAGGGGGGAAAATAGAATTATATTTTTCCTTCAAACATGGGGAATAGGGGAGAGGATTACATCATTTATTATTCAACAATAGAATAAACTCTACTTCTAACACTTCAAATATCCATTCATTCATAGCATTCATTGCATTATAAATTCAATATAAACATCCAAGTTGAGGCACGATAGATAAGGAATTCCTGAACATCATATGTGAGTCTATTCAATGTTTATCAAACCTCTACATACTCATTGATGCATTCAATTATTACTATAAGTAATGGTCTCTCACCATCGATGTGAGTCCACCATCACTTCACAATCATAGTATATTCATACATTCATAAATCAATTAAACAAAGCCATAATCTAGAATCATTGCACTTCTGCCTAACTTTGATAATTCTATCATGGTAATTCTACCTAAGCATGACATTCTAGCCTATTCAAAGTAATTGTGATAAATCATGGCATTTCTAGCCTAATCATGGCAGTCATGGCATTTCTAGTCTAATTCAATCAATCAATATCAAAGGTGGCTATTTTAGCCCAATTCAAGCACTCAATGGCAAATATGGTAATTCTTACCTATTCTATGCTATTCCCTAGCATACTTCAGAAATCATAAGTTTTTCTAGTATGATTCTAAGCATTCACAAAGAAAGTAAACTCCTAAATATGATTCTAATAAAGAAGGAAGGATGACTTACCTTGACATGCATTTCCACCTTACAAAACAAATCAAGGATTAAACAACTGTATAAAATCCTAAACATGCTTCTAATCATTAAAATAAATCCTGACCATGCTTTTTCTAAGCATAGATAAACCTAGACATCCTTATTCTAAAGCAATAAAAATAAAGAAGAAATAAAGAGAGAGAAGAGAGCACTGCTCTCGAGACGTACCCTTTCCAGGTTTAGAGCAATATAAAACACCCGAAAAATATTAGACGAGAAAGGACTCCTTGGAATTCTCACAACTGTGGCCTAGAGAAAGAGAGAGAGGATTTATGGATGTTTTACAAAGTGAGAAGATGGGGGTTTACATAGTTGAGGGGTTGAGTTGAAAAAGGAAGGAAGAAATCAAGTATGGAAGACTGGAATCAAAATTTGCCAGTTATAAAGGACAATTGCTGACTGGGTCTTAGGAGACCGCCGACCACACTTTAACAACTGGCTGGCTATTGGTAGACAATAGGGTGGCACTCT
The DNA here is from genome assembly GCA_013180625.2 of Boswellia sacra. NCBI lineage: Eukaryota > Viridiplantae > Streptophyta > Magnoliopsida > Sapindales > Burseraceae > Boswellia > Boswellia sacra. The sequence continues at coordinate 34,025 of SNVD02015202.1, read as the reverse complement.
AACAGCCAGCCGGCTATTGCTAGACAGTTTGCCAGTTGTGGCCCACCAAACCTTCCAATTTTGCAACTCTTCAGTGCAGTCCTCCCCCGACCTTTGTTTGTTCGATCATTGTGTAATTGTTTGAATTCAACTCTGATTTGTGATTCATAAATTTTTATGAAAACTAGACATATGTAGCTTCACAACAGTATATAGGTCATCAACATATTCGTCTTGGATTGATTTCTGTGATTTTTTGAAATCATGTGTCAGTTTTCAAGACTCTTGGTCGGTTTCTTCTAACCTTTCTCCCTTTGGCTTCAAAGGGCATTTCAATCTTTTTTATTTCTCAACATTCATATTCATTTCATTATCGAGCCTAAAAAATCCAGTGTCTATAGCTTGCTCCCCATTTTGAAGAAGTTTGTGAGACATAAAAATCGATAAAGTACTCTTACTTCGTCTTTTTTCCTCTCATCGTGGCATTTTTGCCTTGATTTGCATTTTATCAGACTTCTCATCACTTGCTTTCCTCTTCAATCCATACAAAAGAGGTGTGCCCACTCAAGGCCTGATGTTCATCCTTTTAATGCATACAATGCATTCTTCTAGTGTGAACAAGTCCATCCCTATGATGCATAATGTGCACCCTTCTCGTGCCGACAAATGCATCCTTCTAATGTATAAAATGCATCCTTATGATATTAAGATAAAACACTCTTTAGTGCACCTACTTCCTAGAGTTTCTAACACTCTTAAATATGCCTATTCTAAGGGCTTTAAACACTCTTAAGTGCACTTACTTCCCAGGGTTTTCAACACTCTTCAAGGTGCCTCTTTTAGGGCTTATGCCTATTCTAACGGTTTTAAACACTCTTAGGTGCACCTACTTCCTAGGGTTTTTAACATTGTTTAGTGTGCCTCTTCTTAGGGCTTGTGCCTATTTTAAGGGTTTAAAACACTTTTAAGTGCACCTACTTGCTAGGATTTCTTCTAATGCATGCCTATCAGAAAAACATTTATTATGCATTGCTTTGCAGTCTTTAGACCTCTTCATTCTTCCTACCTTTGGCTTTCTTCATTCTTCTTTAATCTATTCAGACTTAGTAGTCATTTGCATTTCATGCCCTTCTTTTGAGTATTCTTACTTCTATTCTTAATTTCTTCTACTCCACTAAGGAAAAATTCTTTGATTCATTATTCGCTAGCATTCTTTATTCTTAATCTCTTCAGATTTTGCATTCATAGGACCCTTTAGTGGGGTTTCTTATCATGTCGTTGATTCTGGGGATCTTTCCATTGTCCTTGCAAATTCCTACAAAATATTAAACCTCTCTTGATAATTTCATATTAATTCAAATTTTACCTTATATGGTGTGTTCTTCAATAAGCTGCTTTCTAGTTTCTGAAGGCATTCTTGAGTGTGATTCCGGTCGAAGATTCTATCAACTGATGTTATTCTTCTTTCCTTGTGAGTTGCTAAGCTATTGCCACACAGGGCGCTTATTCGTTCAAAAATTCTATCGATCCTAAGGTCAATGTAGAGTTCTTCTTCTCTTCTCTTTTTTCTTTTTCTTTTTTTTTCTTTCTTTCTTTCTTTCTTCCTTTTTTTTCCTTTTTCCTTTTTCTCTTTCTTCTTTCTATCTCTTCTTTTCTTATTCTCCTTTTTCCTTTCTTTTCTCTTTTTCTCCCTTTTTATGCTTTTGCTCCTTATTAAAGAGACAGTTGACCGGCTGTTTGACTATTGATTGACGATCAGCCGATAACTATCGTGTGGTGGAGGGTCTATATAAGGACCATTCGCCTTCCTCGGCCTTATTTGCATGCCAGCTGATTTGCCTTCGGTTTTCTCCTACATGTTCTTCTTAACTTCTTCTTTCTAATGACGGGCCATGCAATCCATCTTGACTTGAATGAAATTCATCCGGTCTGGAATCGACATTGAGGGGTCTTCCAAAAGACCAAAAGGTTCCCATGGTCTATGACATGGATTCCCACATGATTAACTAGGTTTGCATTCTTCTTCCTTGTTTAGTCTTCCATTTTCTTAAGATTTTTTCTAAGCATGTATTCATGTAGAGACTTCAATTTCTTGCCTTAGGACTTCCACGAGAAAAAGATGTGTGGATCATTTTCTAGAGCCTATATTTGGTTTCTAGAAATAGAAAATGATACTGTCAGAAACAGGATTGTCAATACAGGCTTCTATGAGTTTATTTTTTATCTTCCACATGCTTCTTGGTACACTGATCATCGAGCACTAGCTACTCTATGTGAGAGGTGGATGGACACAACTTACACTTTCGATCTTCTAATTGACGAGATGAATTTCATACCATTCGACATGGCTGCTCTGACTGGCCTTTTGTGCAGTAGCGAGGTCATACCCATTGATGCTTGTATTACAAATTCTAGGGATCAGAAAAATTTGGTTAGCCAGCTTCTTGGGTGTGATGTGAAGATCAAGAACAACATCACGATTTGATACACTGCATTGTACGAATATTGGAGGAGGAGATCAAACCTTACTCCAGTTAAGGTGGATCAGTGTGCACGTAGCTTCATCATGTATCTGCTCGGTTCAATTCTTTTTGCCAATGCATCAAACACTACCTTCCTGACTCTGCTTCCTGCCCTCCGAGATCTCAATTGAATGAGGACTTTTGATTAAGGTCGTGCTACTTTTGGCTAGTTGTATTTGGATTTAGATAGTGCTTGTCGAGGTGTTATCGCGATTCCCAGTTTTGCTCCATTACTTAAGGCAACTTTTCCTTTTTACCCCTTTGTATTTTTTCTATATGAATTCCGTTTCTGATTCTATCTTGTTTATAATAGATGTGGGCCTATGAGTTGGATGTCATGCCTTCCTCACTTCCTGCCTGTCAGGACTTTTCTTTCCCATGGATGACGAGGTAGGCTGCACATCATGCATGAGCTCGAGAGATCTCATGAGTTGGACTTTTTTAGTGATTACATCCACAAGATAACCTGGAACAAAGTAAAAGACATTGCAATCAGTATTTCATTTCCATCCATATTATAATCATATCATGTTTCTATTCTTTGCAGGTTTGTTCTAAGTCGTAGGGGCTCATTAAGGGTTGATCAATTACTACACAGGTTGCTGCCCTATTTGTCAACTACTGCATCCTTGTCCCTGTGTTGGGAACATGATGTGGTATTTAGGTGACCGCGTCTAGGATTGATTTAAAGATCCAAAGCATAATCTAATTCCTTCTTCTCCACTAGTTCTGATGATAGACACAGCTAACTTGGCTTTGGGGCCAAATGTGCTAGATTAAACGGCTAGGATTCACTTGAGTGAGATTGAGTTCCCAATGATGATAGTTTCTTATGCCAAGTAGGGTCGAGCCACATTACACTATACTAGGCCAGGTCAATCTACTGATGAGGTTCCTCATCCCTCTACTAGTGCCTCTCGTGGCTCTTCCAACCATATGAGTAGCTCTTTTGCCCGTTGTGGGAAAAGATCGATGGTTTCTTCTTCTGGTGCTAGCACATCTGCCTTTTTCACTATTGCTATTGAAAAGTCGCATCCACCTGCAGCCCCTCAGCGGCTCCAGCCATTCCAGTTGGTCATGTGATTCGTGACCTCCAAGCCTACCCCCAGCAATGTAGTCTAGAAGTGGGATGCTAGGGGATAGATTAGCAGTCATGTGATCATTAAGGATTCAACCATGCCTATTGCTTTTGTTCCTCATGATACCACTTTGGTAATCTTCTAAATTCCTCAACTTTTCTATTATTTTTCAAGTATTTGTTAGTCATAAAAATGCAATGTAATGCAGTTACCACAATCTTCCATGGAGCTCGTCTTTCAAATTTAAGCCATTTCTCATGGGTTTGTCTTACAGATGTCTCATAGTATCAGGTAAAACACTACTCTATACTTCATATATGCATGACTTCTATCTTAATAGTTTTTCTATCTATATGCTTTTTGCTCGGATTAGACAAGTTGTCACGAGAATGCTCATCTAAAGCGAGAAATTGAGCGTCTTCAGGCTCAAGTTTGCTGCATTCTTTGACGATGATGATGATGATGGTTATAAGTGAGGACTACCACCATCAGCTTATTTCATGTTGATTTCTTTCCTTGTATTCATTTAGCATCCATGTATAAACTTTTGTTGCTTCAACTTTTCATGATGTATAAGAAAAGTAATCAAATTTCGAAGACTCATTGAAAACTTTCTATTTTCAGTTTTGTACATTACTCCTCAAATTATGCGTATTTTGATCAATTTACATTCAAATTTGTTCAAATTTGTTTGTACATCAATATTCATTCAATTCTGAGTAAAATTACAAAATCTAGAAATCACGCACTCAAAACTGCTCGTCGATGGAAAAATCCGAAGTCGAAAACGCTCGAAAGAGGGAATTAGAGGGCCTTTTGCCTTAACCACTGCCGGCCAGTTGTTGGACCGTTGGCTAGCTATCCTTCAACTATTGGTTAGTTGTTGGACTATTGATCGACTGTCTTACAACCATCAACCGATGGTCAAACAGTCGATCGATAGTTCTTCCACTACCTATAAGTAGTCCTTACACTATATAAGTCCTCCTTCTTTTGTGCTTCTCTCCACACTTTTCAATATTTATTTCCCTCATTTCTCGAGCTTTTTTATTTCTTTTAGATGCCTATTCACACTTTTTAACATGTCTGAGGCCTCTCTCAAGACCCTCTAGCCTCTCTTGAAGCTTCTAAAGGATGATGACTAGAAGCGACTCGAATCCAATGATCTCTATAATTTTAAATTCCTTTGACATGTGAAGATTGACGTTCCTTTTCTTAAGGAATGCAGGGCCTTATGGGATCCTCATGATCACATTTTTTGCTTCAATAGGCAAGATCTTTGCCCCCTGTATGAGGAATTCTCTGTCATACTTGGTTGTCATTCGTCTAGTTCTGAAAGCATCATTCTACATACTATTGAGACACCATCAATGATTGATCTTGTTAACTTCTTTGACTTTGTGATTTCTACCATGGGTATTCACACTAGAAGTGGTAGAGTGACATTATCTTCCATCAAGCCTTTGCTTCAAATGATGGATAGGACCTTGTTTGGTTGGCTTCACCTTTTTTAGTTTTGCCTTCTTGCATAATCTCTACTGGTTCCACTTGATGGTCTTGGAGATCCACATCTTTTGGCCATCATTCCTTAGATGCGACCTAGTTTCACAGTAGCTCCCTTGATTCTTGCTGAAACACTGATCGAAGTAGATCGTGTCAGGGTTGATCCGAGTCAGAGGTTTAGTGGCAGTCTTCTACTTCTTTAGGTATGTTTCTTTTAGCCCTAATTTTTGCCTAAGCCGTCTTTTGGGGTTTTCGACTTAGCGGGTTAATTTTTTATTTTCTCTTTTTTTATGCTTTAAATTTTACCTAAGCTACCCTTTCAAGTTTTTGACTTAGCAAGCTTGCCCTAACTTTTGCCTGAGCTGCCCTTTTCGAGTTTCAACTCAGCAGGCTTGTTCTTCTCCTTTTCTTTTTTGCCTTAACTTTTGCCTAAGCCGCCCTTGTTAGGTTTTCAACTCAATGGGCTTTTTCTTCTTGTTTTTTTTTTTTTCCTTTACTCCAACTTTTGCATAAGCTACCCTTTTAGGTTTTTAACTTAGCGGGCTTTTTCTTCCTCTTTTTCCTTTTCTCTAACTTTTGCCTAAGCTGCCCTTTCGGGTTTTCAACTTAGCGGGCTTCTTTTAATTTTTACTTAAGCCACTGTTTTAGGTTTTCGACTTAGTAGGCTTTTTCTTATTTTTTTCTTTTTCAAATTTGGTTACAAGAGAGGTTGTCTTTTCTAGCACTACCCGAAGGGGATATTTTCTGTTATAGCTCTCGACTTCATATAAGGAGGAAACTTGGAAGACGTTCTTCTTGGATCGACTGGATTCGAGTTGTTCTGGATACTCGGATTCATTAGCATTGTCCATGGTGGAGTTTGGAGCACGTGATAGTCAGGATTTATATCACGGGTGTCCTTTGGCAGGTTTCACCCATAATTCATTGTACGATCCTGCTAAACTATGTCGACAGTATGGAATTAAGTAGAGGATCACAGATTTACTGACTGCTTTCGGTCTTGGGAGACTATTTGCTCGTTATCTAGAGCATGTGAAGGATTCTTGGCTGCATCAGGCTATCAAGAATCTATTCCATGATCCTAATTTGTCAAATGATCACCTTGTCTAACCCAAGCTATGATGGCTGTAAAACAAAGGTGTTAATGTCATGCGTGCATGCACATATGTATAATATGATACATGCTCATACATGGGCATATACATTTTTTCAGCCTTCCAACCTTATTTCTCCCACACACGTGAGGTCCAATCTCTTTTCCTAGGATTTTTGGCCTCATTCCCAAGTCATCATTACAGGATATAGGAATGCGAGATTCTCTCACCTAATTCTAACATGCAAGCTGATGTTGGATTTTCCATGATTATCATAACATGGCTTTTAAACGTCATTATAACCTTAACTTGTAGCATATGCCCCCATTTTGTTCTTATAGGTGTTTTAACATGTGGCATTTGTTCATGGTTCCATGAGGTTTGAGTCAGTGTTATTCAAATCATGCGGAATTTACATATATGGACATGCATTTCAACATGAGTTTTGGACATTCATCCTATTGGAAATTTTTATATTCGTCTTCGTAGATATGAGTCTCAAGGGTTCAATGGTTTGAGCTCCTTTGAGCGAGAGATGCTCTCTTAGGTCGGTCTATTTTTATAGCAAGTTAATGGTATGTGCTCAAAGGTGGGGACACCAACATAAGTCATCTAAGGGTCAAATGGAACCAAAGACTTCTCATGTCAATGCCACGCAGCTAGGTTGGGCAATTCATACTCATTGTGTGCAAAGTGTAGTGATGCAAGACTCAAAATAGGAACAAAAGGTATTAGAAATTGGTATCCCAATCAGAATCAACTTCTCTTATCCCCAATGGAGTCGTCACTGTGAACGGGGCTTTCATCCCTCCAGACGTTTATGACCATGACATTATGTCAAAGCCTCTTTCGAGACTTAAGGAAATACAAATGAGCCATTAGCATGTGTAGAGAAATGGAGTCGCCATGGAATTATTCAGTTGGGAAAGAATGGGGGCAATCAGATCCCTTGCTTTAGGACCTAAACTACTCTTATCCCTTCAGAGATGGGTTTGAAAAGTTAGGTGGAAGCCATTCACCTTGCTCGGATCAAAATCTGGCCTCCACTGAGGTATACCAAATTAAAATAACTCATGCTGTTATATTGTCCACTTAGTGTTGTTCGTTTTATGCACACATTTTTTATTTTATCTTCATTTGACAAATAAGGTGATTTTCAATCATGACAATTGTATATTCATACAAAGAAAAAGGAAGGAGAGTAGAATTACATTTTTCTTTTAAACATGGGGGATAGGAGAGAGGATTACATCATTTGTTCTTCAACAATAGAACAAACTCTACTTCTAACACTTCAAATATCCATTCACTCACAGCATTCATTGCATTATAAATTCAATATAAACATTCAAGTTGAGACTCGATAGACAAGGAATTCTTCACCACCATATGTGAGTCTATTCAATGTCCATCAAACCTCTACATACACATTCATGCATTCAATTATTACTACAAGTAATAATCTCTCACCCTCAATATGAGTCCACCATCACTTTAGAATCATGGTATATTCATACATTCATAAATCAATTAAACAAAGTTATAATCTAGAATCATGGCACTTCTACCTAGATTTGATAATTCTATCATGTTAAGTCTACCTAAGCATGGCAATTCTAGCCTATTCATAGTAATTGTGATAAATCATGGCATTTCTGGCTTAATCATGGCAATCATGGTATTTCTAGCCTAAACGTGGTATTTCTAGCCTAATTCAATCAATCAATATCAAACATGGCTCTTCTGGTTCAATTCAAGCACTCAAGGGCAAAAATGGTAATTCTCACCTATTCTATGCTATTTTCTAGCATACTTAAAAAATCATAAGTTTTTCTAGCATGATTCTAATCATGTGCTCTTAAGCATGATTCTAAGCATTCGCAAAGAAAGTAAACTGCTAAACATGATTCTAATAAAGGAGGAAAAGATGACTTACCTCGACACGCATTTCCACCTAGCAAAACAAATAAATGATTAAACAATTGTATAAAATCTTAAACATGCTTCTAAGCATTAAAATAAATCCTAAGCATACTTTTTGTAAGCATAAACAAACCTGGACATACTTATTCTAAAGTGAGAAAAAGAAAGAAGAAATAAAGTGAGAGGAGAGAACTGCTCTTACAACGTACCTTTTTCAGGTTTAGAGCAATATAAAACACCTAAAAACATTAGTCTAGAAAGGACTCTTTGGAATTCTCACAAGTGTGTCCTAGAGGGAGAGAGAGGATTTCTAGATGTCTTGCAAAGTGGGGTAGTTGAGGGGTTGAGTCAAAAAAGGAAGGAAGAAATCAAATATGGAAGGTTGGAATTGAAATTTGACAATTATAAAAGGACAACTGCCGGTTGGCTATTAGGAGTCCACCAGCTGGCACTTTAACAGGTGGCTAGTTGTTAGTAGACAATTGGGTGGCACTCTACTAGCCGACCAGCTATTAGTAGATAGTCGACTAGTTGTGGCCCACCAAGCCTTCTAATTTTACAACTTTTCAGTGTAGTCCTTCCACGACCTTTGTCTGCTCGATCACATATAATTATTTGAGTTGAACTTTGATTTTTGACCATAAATTTCTATGAAAACTAGACATCTGTAGCTTCATAATGGTATATAACTCATCAATATATTCCTTGTGGATTGATTTTTGTGATTTTTTGAATTCATGTGTCAGTTTTCGAGACTCTTGGTCGGTTTCTTCTAACCTTTTCCCCATTGGCTTACAAGGGCATTTTGATATTTTCTATTGCTCAACATTCATCTTCCTTTCATCATCAACCCTCAAAAATCTGGTGTCCACGCTCCCTCTTTTTGGCAATTTGAGATGAAAACATCAACTTGTTTATGAGACAATAGTAGTAAATAAAAACATGTCTAATGCAATTGAACACTAATATATCAAAGGTAACTAAAAGTACCACTGTAATAGTAATAATGAATTGTCAGTTATCAAATGCATAAAAAAAATAGTTATAACAGAAAAATGATTGAAATGAAATAACCTCCAAGCAAAATAATCAGAATTAGTGTGACCGATATCAAATAATCTACAAGTAAAGTAATAAGAGCTTGATCACCTATGTAGATAGTTGTATAAAAAAACATCGAAGATTTGCCAGTTAAACTATCAAATCCAAATAGTAAAAACTGTTAAATCTTGCAAATAGATTACTTCCCTTAGCTAACTAATACTTTTCTCCCCCAGAATAAACAAAAATTAATCAAAGTATTAGAAACCACTTCTTCTCTCCCTTGGTTTCAAAACAACTTCCAAAAAAGAACTTAAACAGAATAAAAAATAAAGTGCAAAAATTGGGATGAAATCAGTTCAATCTTGTTAATTTGCAAACTGGGAGCTTTGGTGGTAGTTCAGACCTTTTCTTAGATCTCCCAGTGGTTGTCTTAAGTCTAGTGCCCCTAATGGATGTGGTAGTTTGCTTAGAAGTTGTTGGAGTGTCCATTTGAGCTATGGTATCAATAGAAGATGCAATAACTTCAACTACAATCTTGTGTATGGCTTTGTCAAGGTTTTTTAGCACTAGTTTCAACATTTTGAGATAATCCCATGAGGGATCCAGCTACAACTTCTGGTAGAATCTCTTCTTTTGCTTTCTCTAGATAAGGGGCTGGTGTGTAGTTTTTGTATGATGTGGTGGTGTATGTTGTGAAGTAGGAACGTGAGGTGCTAGTTCCTCTTATGCTGGTTGATCTGTGCTTTGAACACAAGCTTGCTCTACAGTATCTTGCGTCTTAGAAGATTTTATCTTAGCAATCTTGATGTTTTTCTGCTTTTTCAACTCAGTGCCTTTTGATTTCTTTTTTCATCCTTTTTCTTCTCCTTTCTTGTCTTATCTATCATAACAACAGTCTGTTAAGCATCTTGATTAACATGTTCCTCTTCTTGCCTAGGCACCTCTAGTTAGCATATGATGTGATTCATTTATATTTTCTTTTCTGTCAATTTTCCTCTCCAACTCAAATTGCTTAGCCTTGATATCCTCGATATCCTCCACAATATCAGCTAAAGCAACATTGATTAAAGCAAGTTGTTCTTCACACATTGCTCATTGAATTTTGTGTGACCCTCCTTGGTCTTGGTGGTGGATTATCAAGCAAATTGGTTTTGTCAATCTGGATAAGAAGCCTTTTGTTATAGGCTTAGGCACAATCTTAGATGTCTCTTTAGAACCTATAGGAACACTATTTTAAGCCAAAATTCCTTGACTCAAACAAGAAAACATAAGCAATTGATAATCAAATTTGTAAGGTGCAATCTAAACTATCATCCTATATATCCACAAACCTAAATTAATTAGCCTATTGGTACCTAAACTAAAAAGAAATTCACCCTATTCTCTAACTTTATTTTGATGGGTTGAAGGCAGCCAATCAATTTGAGCTATCTTATGTAGAGCCTTATAGTTTTAAGTGAGATATTATTGATCAATTCCATCTTTTGGGTTCCAAGCCAGATTATCACGACCAGTTAATTCCTTAATCACATCTTTCATAACAAAATCATCATGAATAGAATGTAAACTCCCAATAGGTGTATCAAAGAATGTGTTAATCACATTGGGAGAAAACTTCACCAAACCTACTTCTACAATATACCTTGTAATAATAAAAGCTTTTTTGGATTATCAATTGAATCAGGTATATTAGCATCAAACTCTTGAATAAGAGTCTTAATAGGAGCCAAAAAATTGTTTCACATGTCTCACAATCTATACCTTCTTTTTCGATGTGTACTTACAGAAATTTTTCTTAACTTCAGTGTTGAGAAGCTTATTGAACTTAGGTATGATCTTGTCCTCATTTATCATCACGCATTGCTAGGTCAATCAAAACCTCTACATGCTATTGTGACTATTATGACTTCGAGTTGTCATCACTGGTTTTGATTGCTGGAATCGCTCGATGATTATGAGCTATTGGTGGATTCAATTATGAAGGCCACTGAGAGATTTTGTGATCTTTAAGAGTTGAACAAGGTTTGAAGAGTAGAGAAATGAGAGAGAGAGGCAGAATGCTATATACGATTATGATAAAAAAACAAGATAACCTAATTAAGTTTGTGATAAACTTGGAAAGAGTGAATCCTAGTCCAATTCAGTTTCCAAAAGAAATTCAAATTTGATTTTATTTAATTTTCCAAAACAAACCCATTAATGCAATTAATGACTTAAAATCAAAAAAATTGATTTTGATTAAAATAAGGAATTTTACAAAGAAAAGGATTCCTATCACTGAAAACTCTCCCCCTCAAACTGATAATGCTAACATGGCAACTATTGACACATGGACACATACAAGAAAATCAAATTTTAGTCAAGCACAAATGACATTGTATGTTATCAATAATGTAACAGAAAACAATCACAATTAACTTAACATTAATATTTGGACATCATATGAATCATTTTAAAGAAGCATACTTCAGAGTGGTTTATGATCAACACAAGAAAGCTATTTAACTCCATTTTTCATTCAATTGAGATGTCAAAAATAACATTTTGACATATTCACAAAAACTAATCACATTGGATTATGAACTGAATACAGTTGCTTTAATACAATATAGAGGTAGCCTTTTTCACTTAAGTGGGTGACCTTAACATATTTCCTAGATACTCTGAGGTTGCTCTCATGGATGGCTTTCAGACATCATATACTGGTAGCCCTCTCTGTATTTTTTATTTATTCAACGAATATCATAATAAAACACAGCATGTATTACATCTCATACATACTTAATTAGAAGAAAACTTATGATATTGCAGATACAATTAACATAATAGAATGCAATGCTTATTCAGAAAATTGATTTATGCCTAAGGCCTTTCTTAGATTCTCAAATCTTGTTGCATCTAATGCCTTAGTGAATAGGTCAGCCAATTGATTTTTAGTGAAGATGTGTTCAATGTGTATCACCTTTGACTCTACAAACTCTATTATAAAATGGTATCTTATGTCAATATTTTTTGCTCTACAATGCTAGACTAGATTTTTGGAAATATTTATAGCACTAGTGTTGTTAGAAAACGCAGTTATGGGTTTTTGTTTTCAATAGCATAATCACTTAGCATTTGCTTTATCCAAAGTAGTTATGTACAACAACTTCCAGCTACAACATATTCTACTTCTGAAGTGGACAAGGAGACAGAGTTTTGTTTCTTGTTGTGCTAAGAAACTAAGTTGGTACCAAAGTAATAACATCCACCTGATATGTTTTTTCTATCATTAGCATTCCCTACCTAATCAGCATCACTAAACCTGCAAGACAAGTATTTGTTCCTTTAAAAAACTATATCTTATAATCATAAGTCCCATGTACGTACCTGATGATTCTCTTGGCTGTTACGAAGTAGGATTTCTTAGGATTTGCTTGAAATCTTACACAAACTCCTATACTGAAACATAAATTTGGTCTTTTTGTAGTGTGGCAAAGTAACTTGCCAATGATGCTTCTATATAGACTTGCATGAATCTCCTTTCCTGTATCATCTTTTGAAAGTTTCAAGTTAGTACATATAGGAGTTCTCATAGGTTTTGGCTTCTCAAGTGCAAATTTATGTACAAGATTCTTACCATATTTTGATTGAGATAGATTATCCCATCATTCATTTGCTTAAATTACAATCCAAGAAAGAAATTTAATTCTCCTACCATGCCTATCTCAAACTCTTTCCGTATCAAATCAACAAACTTATCAATCTTGTTTTTGTTAGTTAAGCCAAACACAATATCATCCACATAAACTTAAGCAACAATAAAATAACTAGGTGCATGTTTGATAAACAAAGTCTTATCATTGCTACCACCCCTAGTATAGCCTCTCTTAATCAAAAAATTTGTCAATCTTTCATACTAAGCTCTAGGGGGTTGTGTTAAACTATACAAAGTTTTATACAACTCGTACACAAAATCTGGACATTTAGGATCCTCAAATCCTTTGGGCTGTTCAACAAAAGCCTCTTTATTGAGATAGCCATTCAAGAAGGTTGTCTTAACATCCATTTGATATAATTTAAAATCAAGCAAGCAAGTAATAGCAAGTAGTGATGAACACTTAAATATGTATGCTTAATAAGAGTTTAATTCATCATATTGCATTAATAGTGTCATTAAATTCCTCAACTTAAGCATGTTTGTAGTCATTGCATCTTTGGAATTAAGTTTCTCTTAATTTTGGTTTTGTTACAGGTTCGGTAAAATGGGCATAACTTTCTATTTATTGATCAGAATGATGCAAATATTAATGTTTTGGAAAGCTGATTAAATTATCTACAAGATTACATTTCAGAAGTATCATCGAATTCGGGCTCTTAGTGGACCAAAAATGGGCTTGAAGTGAACCCATCTGCAGTTTCGACCCAGCCTGACCATACCTCAGTATTTTGACCATATCTCTCAGAATACGTATTCAAATCGTATGACTCAAGATGTTCTAGAAAGCTTAAAGAATTATATACAACTTTCATGAAGACATATGATTAAAATTCACAATAATTCAAGGTCAACATCGGTGGTAAAAGTCGGTTCACCTAATTACCCCAATTGTCAAAGTTGGTGCATCTAATATCTGACAATTATTCCTTTGTAATTTGACAAGTTTACCCTTGAATGTATCTATAAATAGAGGTGCCTTGTGACCCATTAGGGCATCTTGGCCTTGCTGGGATCTTGTATTGTGTTTCTCTCTTGTGTTTTCATGCTATTAATAAATCTTCTTTTTCTTGCAATTTGTTTCCTTTCTTTTATAATGTCTTTCTAATTTCTCTCTTGCTAAGGTGAAAGGGTGAAACCCTTGATATGAGAGTAAGGATTCTCTAACCCTTTAATATGTGCTTAATAATCATAATCTTGTGTTGTTTATATGATTTATATTTATTTCTCTAATCAATCTTGACACCACTTGTAAAGTGGAGGTCTTGATCCATTGTCGACAGTCCTTGGCACATCAAATGCTTGGATCCTTTCTAGATGTCGTATGGTTCTTCCTTACTGACATGAATCTAGTTAGGAACCTTGATTTGTTGTAGACATATGGAGATTGCACATTGGATGCTTGAACCCATTTACAAGAAGTGGTATAAATATTGGTAACGAAGCAAATATAATTCATATAACTAAAATGGGTTGTTTATCCTTATTCGAAATATCAAGGGCGGATCCTCTAACCTTAGCTTTCATTATTATTGTGTTAATTTTTCTTGTGTTCATTTATTATTTATGAACTTGCTCTTTTCTAATACTTGTTGATATTATCTTGCCATCCCTTTGAATCATCCATATCATATTTGTTTACTTTATAGTTTGTAGCGCTAAAATTTCCTTCCTCGTGGATCGACCCCGGTCTCACCGAATTTATTACTTCGACACTCCTATACTTGGGAGGTAATCCTTTTTCGTATGTGTCAAGTTTTTGGCACCGTTGCCGGGGAAGGTAAAAATTGGCGTGCAAAATTGTAAGTGTTCTCTTTTCTCATCTTAGATCTTAATTTCTTGTGTGTTCATCTTTTCTTCTCTTTTCTTCTCTCTTCCTTGCATGAAAATTTGGTCACGAACATCTAGTGGTAGACTTGTTAGAAAAACATCATCTTCCTTAGAAAACATGGCCGACAATCATGTGGAAATATTCACGGATGAAGGGGACAACCGTTCCCAATAAAATGATCAAAACGAACGAAGAACCCTCAGAGACTACATGAATCCGGTAAGGACTAGTGCACCATCTTGTGTAGTTTCTCCTCCAGATTCAATTCATTTCAATTTTAAACCAAGTTTTGTTCGACTTCTACCCACTTTTTCATGGCCTCGACATGGACCACCCATATTCGCACTTGAAACTCTTTGAAGAGGTATGTAGCTCCTACACTGACCCAAATTGTAGCATAAACACCATTAGATTAAAGCTTTTTCCTTTTTCTTTAAAGATAAAGCTAGAACATGGCTACAAAATTTGAGGTCGAATTCCATCAGTTCATGGGATGAGATGAAACAACAATTTTTGAAAAAATTTTTTCCTACCCATAGAACAAATTCTCTTAAAAGACAAATTTCTTATTTCTCTAAAAAACAAGGGGAAACCCTTTACCAATGTTGGGATAGGAATAAGGAACTACTTAATACCTGTCCTCACCATGGTTTGAAACTTGGAGAATAGTTGCACATTTCTATGAAGGGTAACACCTCAAGATAGGCAACTAGTAGAATTAATGTGTAATGGAGAATTTAAAGAAAAAGACCCTGAGGAAGCACTTGACTTCCTAGATTCCTTGGCAGAAAAGGCACAAAATTGGGACACTGCTGGCACCTATGAGGTACCAAGCAAGGCCCAAACCTAGACATCCAATAGAGGTATTTACAGCCTTAGGGAAGACCATGACCTTCAAGCCAAATATGCATCCCTAGCTAGAAAAGTCGAGGCTTTAGAAATGAAAAAGAGTGGTTAATTAAATTCTATTCAAGAAAATGTCTGTAACATTTGTGATGACAATGACCATTCTACTAATAATTGCCCAACTTTGCTTGCCTTTAGGGAATGTCTCCATGAAGAAGCCAATGTCCTGAACACTTTCAAAAGGCCAAATCACAATCCATATTCACAAACCTACAATCCTGGTTGGAGAAATCATCCAAATTTTAGTTGGAAAAATGACAATCATGCACAATCTTCACAAGTCCCTTTTCAAACACGACAAATTTTTCAAAATTCTCATGATCATGCATATGCTCCTCCTCCTAGGAATGACTTTGAAGAAACATTGAATTCATTCATTACAAAGCAAGAGACTTTCAATAGTCAAACTGCTCAAACATTAGCAAATTTGTCAGAAACTCTTGCAAAATTTGCATCTACATTTAGCATCCAAGAGAAGGGAAAATTTTCTTCTCAAACATTGCAAAACCCCAAAGATCAATCTAACTCAAATACAGGGAATTCAAATAACCATTATTTTGACCAAGCCAAGTCAGTCATGACCCTTCGCGATGGTAAGGTCGTTGAAAAACACATTCTTGACCCTTGTGAGAAAGAAGAAGAATCGATCTCTAAAGGACAGGAAGAGGTGGCCAAACCAACACCTAGCGAAGAAGAAACCAAATCCTCATCTGTGCCTCCATTTCCTCAAGCATTAGCCACACAAAAGAAGCCAACTCAAAATTCTGAAATCTTTGAAATTTTCAAACAGGTAAAGGTCAACATTCCCTTGCTTGATGTGATCAAACAGGTACCTTCTTGTGCAAAATTTTTTAAAGACTTGTGCACTGTGAAAAGAAGACTGAATGTGAAAAAAAAGGCCTTTTTAGCTAAGCAGGTAAGTGCTATTCTTCAAAATAATAATACAGTGAAATATAAGGATCCAGGTTGTCCTACAATTTCATGTGTTATTGGAGACCATAAAATTGAACAAGCTTTACTTGATCTTGGTGCTAGTGTGAATTTGCTTCCATACTCGGTTTTTCAAAAACTCAATCTAGGTGAGTTAAAACCGACTTCTGTGACTCTTTTGCTTGCTAATAGATCAATTAAAGTACCAAGAGGAGTAGTAGAAGATGTATTAGTTCAAGTCGATAAATTCATTTACCCAGTGGATTTTATCGTCTTGGACACACAACCAGTAGAAGTAAGTAATTCAAAGTCTGTTATCTTAGGGCGTCTATTTCTAACTACCTCTAATGCTTTGATTAATTGCAGGAATGGAGTCATGAAGCTATCATTTGGGAACATGACATTGGAACTTAATGTTTTTAATATGTGCAAAAAACCAAATGAAGAAGAAGATGAAATTGACGAGGCCAATATAATTGAATCTGTTGTGGAAGATCACATCCAAAAAGGGAGTTCTTCTGACCCTTTGGAAACTTATCTAGTGAATTCATTAGAATCAAGTATGAAACTAGAGTCTGATCTTTCTGATATATGTTCTTTATTGGATTGTGCACAGGTGATGGAAAAAGGCTCAAAATCAAGATTTGAAGAATTGGGGCAAATGAATGAAAGCAGGGAAGAGGAAGCTCCAAAGTTAGAATTGAAACCCTTACCTGAAGGACTGAAATATGCATGTCTTGGGGAGAATCAGACATATTCGGTGGTAATTTCTTCATCCCTCACATGCGAGCAACAAGGTAAGTTGATAGAAGTGCTTAAAAGGCATAAAAATGCAATCGGGTGGACTTTAAAAGATATAAAAGGCATTAACCCTTCAATTTGCACACATCGAATACATTTAGAGGAAAATGCCAAAACATCCCAACAACCTCAAAGAAGATTAAATCCACATATGAAAGAGATTATTAGGGCTGAAGTTCTTAAACTACTTAATATGGGAATTATCTACGCTATTTCTGATAGCAAGTGGGTAAGCCCTACACAAGTAGTATCTAAGAAATCTGGCATTACAGTAGTTAAAAATGAAAGGGGGAATCATTGCCAACCAGAGTCTCATCTAGTTGGAGGATGTGCATTGATTATAGAAAATTAAATGCTGTTACCAGAAAAGACCATTTTCCCTTACCATTTCTTGACCAAATTCTTGAAAGAGTAGCAGAGCACTCCTACTACTGCTTTCTTGATGGATACTCAGGTTATTATCAAATTGTCATTATACTTGAAGACCAAGAAAAGACCACATTCACGTGCCCCTTCGGCACCTTTGCATTTAGGAGAATGCCTTTTGGACTTTGTAATGCCCCAGCCAATTTTCAAAGATGCATGTTAAGCATTTTCAGTGATATGGTTGAGCATTGTTTAGAAGTTTTTATGGATGATTTAACTGTCTTTGGAAACTCTTTTGAGAATTGTCTTGAAAACTTATAAAAAGTCCTAAAAAGGTGTGTAGAAAAAGGTCTTATTTTGAATTGGAAAAAATGTCATTATATGGTCACTTCAGGAATTGTCTTAGGTTATGTAGTGTCTTCTAAAGAAATTGAAGTGGACAAAGCAAAAGTGGAATTAATTTCTCATTTACCTCCACCAAAAACAGTTAAAGAGGTTCGTTCATTCTTAGGGCATGCTGGATTTTATAGGAGGTTCATAAGAAATTTCAGTGCTATATCTAAACCTCTTTGTAACCTCTTAATAAAAGATACTTCCTTTGAATGGACTCAAGAATGTCAAAATGCCTTTGATACACTTAATTGGACTTTTAACAACTGCTCCAATTATGCAATCTCCTGATTGGTCCTTGCCTTTTGATTTGATGTGTGATGCAAGTGACTATGCCGTTGGTGTTGTCTTAGGACAAAGAAAAGAAGGTAAGCCTTATGTTATATACTATGCAAGTAGGACTTTAAATGATGCGCAAATGAATTACACAACAACTGAAAAAGAACTACTTGCAGTAGTATTTGCATTGGACAAATTTCGTTCTTATTTAATTGGTTCTCCCACAATTGTTTACACTGACGATGCAGCTGTGAGATATTTAATGTTTAAACAGGATGTAAAACCTAAATTGATACGGTGGATCTTATTGCTCCAAAAATTTAACATCACAATAAAGGATAAGAAAGGAGCCAAAAATGTCGTTGCAGATCATCTTTCAAGACTAACGATAGAGACATTAATTGAAACTTCACCTATCAATGATTCTTTTCCTGATGAATTTTTATTTTCTATTGCTACTGTACCTTGGTTTGCTAACATTGTAAATTTTCTTGCAACAGGAAAAATGCCACCTCATTGGAATGCTCCAGACAAAAGGAAATTTTTAACCGAGGTGAAAAATTTTTATTGGGATAACCCATATCTTTTCAAATATTGTCCGGATCAAATAATAAGAAGATGTATACCTGATAATGAGGTAAGTAGTGTCATTAACTTTTGTCATTCTGAAGCATGTGGAGGACATTTTTCGTCTAGAAAAACAGCTGCTAAAATCTTGCAATGTGGATTTTATTGGCCCACCTTATTTAAAGATGCACATGCATTTTGTAAAACGTGTGAAGATTGTCAAAAATTGGGATCCATTTCAAAAAGAAACATGATGACTTTAAATACCATTCTTGTTGTTAAAATCTTTGACTATTGGGGAATTGATTTTATGGGACCCTTTCCACCGTCATTTGGTTTTGTATACATCCTTGTTGCAGTGGACTATGTTTCAAAATGGGTCGAGGCAATTCCATGTCGAAACAATGATCACAAAATAGTTGTCAAATTCTTGAAGGAGAATATCTTAAGTAGATTTGGAATTCCTCGAGCCATTATTAGTGATGGGGGTACACATTTTTGTAACAAACCATTTGAAACTTTAATGAAGAAATATGGAATAACCCATAAAATTTCTACACCTTATCACCCACAAACAAGTGGACAAGTTGAATTAGCTAATAGGGAGATAAAACAGATCTTAGAAAAAACGGTTAACCCAAATCGTAAAGATTGGTCTTTAAGACTTAATGATGCACTTTGGGCTTACCGAACTGCTTTCAAAACATCATTGGGAATGTCTCCTTATAGATTAGTTTATGGAAAACCTTGTCACTTGCCAGGTGGAAATTGAACATAAAGCTTATTGGGCCATTAAAACATTTAACACAAACTTGAATGATGCTTGCAAGTTACGAAAACTCCAACTGAGTGAACTTGAAGAAATCAGGAATGAGGCTTATGAAAATTCTAAAATCTACAAAGAAAAAATGAAGGTTTTTCATGACAAATTTATTGTTAGAAAATCTTTTAAACCTTCACAAAAAGTTCTTTTGTATGATTCAAGGTTGCACTTATTTTCTGGTAAACTTCGGTCACGTCGGACTGGGCCTTTCATTGTTAAAAATGTTTTCCCTCATGGAGCAGTTGAAATTGAGAACCCAAAGAATGATCATGTGTTTAAAGTTAATGGACAATGGTTAAAACCATTCTTTGAAAATTTTGACCAAAATGAAGAGTCCATTGCTTAGGTTGATCCTTTTTAAGGATTGATTTTTCCCGGTCACGTGGCGGATACGGTACTCCGTGACTATTAAAGTTGGTTTTTCAGTTCTCTAAAAACTGTTGTTCACCTTGCATTTATTTTCTTTTCTTTTCTCGCATTTTCACATGGACACCATTCTTTCAAATATGCACAAACATTTTCCCTCTCTTCCTCCAAATGATTTGCTTAAAATTTACAAAGCTCGCACAGAAAGACTAAGGATGTTGATGCGTAAGGGTATGCCTATTGAAGTAAGATGGTTAATTGAAGCCATGGTTCGATTTTCTTGTGACTTTTCAGATAATCTTGCTTCTCACATGCCAGGTATGGGAAAAAGCTCTTACGCCAATAAGCGAAGAGTGAAAAGGTTACAAGTATGTCCCAAATGTGCAAGATGGACTTGTAACCAGCATTGCCGCTCCTTGGGATATTTGTCTAATAATCGAGAGGATAAACTATAGTTCATCAAGAATGGACTGAGTAGGGAGTCTTTGGATGATATCCGAGTGACTCTTGAAACGCATTCTTGTGGACTTGTGCAGCGTAAAATTTTTAACTTATGGACACAATTCTGAGATGAGTAGGAACACTATAGTCTTGGGAATCTGACTCAAAACGACCCTGTTTGCCAGTTTATAAGAAAACTGGATGGGAAGCATATCCCCAACTCATAGAAGGTGTTTAAGCTATTTCTGGACGTAAAACCAGAGGAAGATGTGAGCCACAGTCACAACTACCTGTACATATGGATGCATGC
Organism: Boswellia sacra; assembly: GCA_013180625.2. NCBI lineage: Eukaryota > Viridiplantae > Streptophyta > Magnoliopsida > Sapindales > Burseraceae > Boswellia > Boswellia sacra. The sequence goes on along the minus strand of SNVD02015202.1, from coordinate 13,174 downwards.
CATCATTTTTGAATTTTAATGCCTTATAGCTGTCATTTTTGAATTTGTATCTTTTGTTTGACTTATGGTGTCTTATTTCATCATCTTTTTTGAATTTTTATGCATAATTGTTGAATTTTTCAACAAGCAGCCGAGCTACCTATTTGGATGTCATCATTAGCATACCTTTTTACACTCCATAAATACCACATCTCTTGCTCTCTTCTTTGCACATAGTTAGAGAGTTGCATAAACATGGAGGGAACTTCAAAACGTCGAATCCAAAAGATATGTGTATTCTGTGGATCTCGACCGGGTAAAAGTGAAGAGTTTGTTGAGGCAGCAAATTATCTTGGTAGACTACTGGCTGAAAGAAAGATTCATATGGTTTATGGGGGAGGTAGCCTCGGGTTGATGGGTTGTGTGTCAAGAGCTGCACGTGTAGGAGGTAGTCAAGTTTTAAGAGTTATTCCTAAAGCTTTGGCTATAGAAAGCATTGTTGAAAAAACGGTTGGGCATGAGTTACAAGTCTCCTCTATGTATGAACGCATGGCACATATGCTCATCAATTCAGATGCCTTTATTGCTTTACCAGGTGGCTTTGGTACTTTTGAAGAAAATTTTCAAATTGCCTCTTGGGCCCAACTGAACCTCCATAAAAAACCCATAGATTTGTTGAATGTTAACAATTTCTTTGATCCTTTAATAAGTTTTGTTGATGCAGCTGTAGAACAAAATTTTATCCCATATTGGGCGAAACAGATCCTTGTTTCTGCCACTTCTGCTGGTGAGTTACTTGACAAATTACAAGAAGTTGAGTATGAACCTGACCCAGCTAGTACTCAAATTAATTGGGCAGGAGGGCAAAACAAAAAGTGCAAATTGGATCTGAATCTCCGTTTGTAATGTTTTCTTGTGCTTTATTTTATTTTATTTTATGAGTCTTTCAGGTTATCTCTCTTGAATAACAAAAGCTTCAGGTAATGTCTCCTATCTTTTATCTCTCTACATTTAAACATTGAGGATAATGTTTCATTTGGTTGGGGGGGAAGGATAGTAGACATAAGTATATTTTGAATTTTCTTTTTCTTGAAAAAAAAAGCGAGTTAGTAATTAGATTCAGAGTGCGGCGTAAGGAGTTCAAATCCTCTTGAGAAGCATTCTGGGTCAGGAATGGCAGAGTAAAGAGGACCAGTTTGATTTCTTGAAACCCATTCTAACCAATTTGTCATTTTATTTTGATTTTGTGAACTCATTTTAGCTAACTTGATATTATTTAGTCTTGATTTTTGAATTTTATAACAAGGAGGTCTTATTCATTTCACTTTGAATTATTTAAATCTATGAACTCTCACAACATTATCATTTAATAAACTGTGTGCTTATGTACTCGTTAAGCAAGTATTCATGAACCTTTCTTCACACACACACATACCTTGATGCATGATTGTGGGTAGCGAAATGAAATGTTGCAATATTTGAGTTTTTTAATTTTGTTTAGGATAACAACAAAAAGAAGGGAAAAGTAAAAAAAAAAAAGGTAAAAAAAAAATAGAGCAATTGTGGATAAGTTTGGTCTCGTAGCCTCCTTAATTCAAGCAATTAAGCCCGAGGGGTGCCTCAACACCTAATACCCTAAGACCAACTGGTTTGGGAGCTATTGGCATAAAGCTCGCTACATGGATTAAGGAGAAAGCTTAATGGGATTGAACATTGCACTATCCACAGTTTCTAAGCAAAAATAAAGCATCGGCAACCCGAGTCGTTAAGCTCGTAGGGGTGTCTTAACACCTAATGCCCTAAGGCCAACTGGTCTGGGAGTCATTAGCCTAAGGCTCGCTACATTGGTTAAAGATGCATTCCTTCAAAAAAAAAAAAAGAAAGAAAAGAAGAAAAAATATATATATATATATAAAATAAATAAATGCCCCCTACCTAAGGTTCTTAGCCTTAACAAATATTAGAACTGATATGGCTTCTTTCTAATAAGCCCCATAGTTATGTGTTGGCTGAGCACAAAAAGAAGGTTTATTGATATCTTGACTGAAGGGTACATGAGTCAAAAAAAATTTGTTGAGAGTTTGTTTATTTGGATAAAATCAAGGAGAGTGCAATAATGATCACCTTGGATGTAAAATTCTATAAATCACTTCTAAATGATAACGCCTTAATTGCTAGGGACTAGCAATAAGCTGGTTGGGGGGTGTGATGAACACTTAAATATGTATGCTTAATAAGAGTTTAAATCATCATATTGCATTAGTAGTGTCATTAAATTCCTCAACTTAAGCATGTTTGTAGTCTTTGCATATTTGGAATTAAGTTTCTCTTAATTTTGGTTTTGTTACAGGCTTAGTAAAATAGGCATAACTTTCTATTTCTAGATCAGAATGATGCAAATATTAATGTTTTGGAAAGCTGATTAAATTATCTACAAGATTTCATGTCACAAGTATCATCGAATTCGGGCTCTTAGTGGACCAAAAATGGGCTTGAAGTGAACCCATCAGCAGTTTCGACCTAGCCTGACCATACCTCAGTATTTGGACCATATCTCTTAGAATACGTATCCAAATCATATGAATCAAGATGTTCTAGAAAGACGAGAGAATTATATACGACTTTCATGAAGACATATGATTAAAATTCACAATAATTCAAGGTCAAAATTGGTCGTCAAAGTTGGTTCACCTAATTACCCCAATTGTCAAAGTTGGTGCATATAATATTTGACAATTATTCCTTTGTAATTTGACAAGGTTGCCCTTGAATGTATCTATAAATAGAGGTGCCTTGTGACCCATTAGGGCATCTTGGCCTTGCTGGGATCTTGTATTGTGTTTCTCTCTTGTGTTTTTATGCTATTAATAAACCTTCTTTTTCTTGCAATTTGTTTCCTTTATTTTATAATGCCTTTCTAATTTCTATCTTGCTAAGGTGAAAGGGTGAAACCCTTGATATGAGAGTAAGGATTCTCTAACCCTTTAATATGTGCTTAATAATCATAATCTTGTGTTGTTTATATGATTTATATTTATTTCTCTAATCAGTCTTGACACCACTTGTAAAGTGGAGGTCTTGATCCATTGTCGATAGTCCTTGGCATATCAAATGCTTGGATCCTTTCTAGATGTCGTATGGTTCTTCCTTACCGACATGAATCTAGTTAGGAACCTTGGTTTGTTGTAGACATATGGAGATTGACACATTGGATGCTTGAACCCATTTACAAGAAGTGGTATAAATATTGGTAACGAAGCAAATATAATTCATATAACTAAAATGGGTTGTTTATCCTTATTCGAAATATCAAGGGCGGATCCTCTAACCTTAGCTTTCATTATTATTGTGTTAATTTCTCTTGTGTTCATTTATTGTTTATGAACTTGCTCTTTTCTCATACTTGTTGATATTATCTTGCCATCCCTTTGAATCATCCATATCATATTTGTTTACTTTATAGTTTGCAGCGCTAAAATTTCCTTCCTCGTGGATCGACCCCGGTCTCACCAGGTTTAGTACTTCGACACTCCTATACTTGGGAGGCAATCCTTTTTTGGAGTGTCAAGTAGTAATATGATAGAATCAAGTCTAGCTCCTGGTGCAGAAGTTTCATCAAAGTCTATGCCTTCTACTTGAGTGTAACGTTGTGCCACTAACCTAGCCTTATTTCTAATTACTTGTCCATTTTCATCATTTTTGTTCTTAAATGTCCACTTAGTTTCAATGACATTTGCATTTTGTGGCCTAGGAACTATTTTCCAGACTTCATTTTTTCTTTAACTAATTAAGTTCATCTTCCATAACCTGGATCCAAGCATTCTCTTTTAAAGCTTCTTTCACATTCTTAGGCTCAATTAAGGAAACATAACAACGAAAATTTACCTGATTTCTTACCTTACTTCTGGTCATCATCATGCCATCTGTACCTCTAATGATTAAGCTAGTTGGATCTGCCTTTCATATCTAAGAAGATGGATCTTTTCTATCATTATCATTTTTTATTAAGTTTCTATCCAAATCTGTGTTGTTAGATGCTGTTATTGTGTCTAATGTAGCAACTGTTGTTTGCTATTTCATAAGAGAATCTTTAATGCTGTTACTACTAACTAATGCTGGACTTTCGGCATTTTTTGTGAAGCTGATTATGCTTTCTTCATAAGAATAATTTGCATAATCATCAAGGTCATCTAACACTACATTTGCAAACTCTATTATAGTCTTACTTTGAAGATTATAAACTCAAAATGCCTTACTGTTCAGTGCATGTCCCACAAAGACTCCTTAATCACTTTTAGGATCAAATTCCTTAACTGCTCTCTGTCATTTAAGATGTAACATATGCATCCAAAGACATGAAAATATTTTAAGTTAGGTTTTCTTCCGTTTAAAATCTTATAAGGAGTTTGGTTAATAGCAGGTCTTAGAAAAACTCTATTTGAAATATAACAAGCAGTGCTAATTGCCTTAGCCTATAGCCTTTTAGTCAACTTCTTGCTATTGAACATCACTTTAGCCATTTCTTGAAGTGTCGTATTCTTTCTATTTACAACACTATTTTGTTTAGGTGTTTTAGGGGGCTAAATATTCATGTGCAATTCCATGGTATTTGCAGAAATTAGCATAGCTGACATTTTCCAATTCCTTGCCATGGTCACTTCTTATCCTCACTATCCTATTAGTGTTCCCATTTTGCTCATTTTCAAGCTTAACACAAAGATTCCTAAAAGCTTCAAATGTGCCAAACTTTTCCCTAATAAAATTAGTCCAAGTGTATCTAGAGAGATCATCAACACAAATAAATACATATCTCTTACCAGAAATGCTTTCATGCTGCATAGGACCCATGAGATCTATCTGAAATAAATCAAGTATTTTAGATGTGCTAAGATGTGACATCGATTTATGTAACCTTCTAATTTGTTTTCCTAAAACACATGGTCCACATATCCCATCAGATTTATCATTAAGTGTAGAAAGACCTCTAACAACACTAAGTTAGTTTAAGCAAGTCTTTATAGTTTAAATATCCTAACTTTTGATGTCATAATTCTAAATCTAATATCCTAGCATGAAATGCATTAGCTACCAAGTAACAATTATCAGAATATTTATTTCATTCTAAAATGCTTCCTACATCATCTAAAACCATGCTTTTTTTTTAGTAAAGTTAACAACACACCTCTCATCACATATTCGACTAATGCTAATCAGATTAGCTTTTCAATCCATCAACAAGCAAAACATTTTGGAAGTTTGGTAAGCCTTTAACATTTAAAGTACCCCTACCAATTACCTTCTTCTTTGCATCATCACCATATGTGACATTTCCTTCCCTGTACGACTCAAGATTTTTAAAAAATTTCTTATTTCCAGTCATATGCCTAGAACATCCATTGTCAAAATAACACATGTCATTAGAAGAATCATTAAGTGTAGTAAGAGCAACATTGTAGGTTGTTTTGTCTTTCTTAACCTACTATTGTCGTGTCTTAGGTAATTACTTGAACTATTTTAAACCTTTCATGCAAAAGACTCAATAATTTAAAGCATCTAGGTCTGATATACCCTTTGACACCACAAAAATAACATGTTGGCATAAGTCTTTTTACCTTTCCAGGACTGGACTTAAACGAACTCAAGGGAAACACAAAAATCTCATTACTTTTTGAACTAGGTCTTGACCTTTTTGAGCTAGGTTCAGAAATGTTACTTGATGTTGAAGCTTTTAGAAATACTATTTTTTATGAAGATGCAATGTTACGTTCTGAATATCCCAAGCCATGTTTGTTGGAACTGTCTCTTCTAAGACTCAAAACCTCGTCAATTTTACAAACCCAATTTTGAGTTGATCTACACATCTTCTACCTTCAGCTAGTTCTATAGTAATTTTCTCAACATGTTCTGGTTTGTCTTTCAAAGCAGATTCTAGTTCTTTAATGCAGTTTTTAGCAAAGGCTTTCTCACATTTCAGCATTTCATTATCCTTCTTCAAAGTCTTGATTTCCTCTTTCTGATTTAGCCATTTAGTAGAGTGCATTGTAGGTTTTTTCCAACTCCTCAGAATATTCAGGATCATTTTCTGCATCTGAATATTCATCATCAATTCTATACTATTCTATTTTATTAACTTAACAACTTTCCCTTTATTGACTATAGATGCAATGAAAGCCATAAAGTTGCTAGTGCATTTTTGATAATCCGAATCAGTCTTTGAAATATCACTCCATGTTACAGACATCTCTTTGCTCTTCTTCTTTTTGAGATTAGTGTATTCAGGTTGTTTTGGACTTTTCTTGTCATTCTCCTTACTGAATTTTCTAAACTTGTCATCATTTGAGCTTCACACCGTTCCTTGATTCTTTTTCCTAAATTTTTTTTTCATGAACTTAACATAATTCTTTGTTAGACAAGCAATTTGTTTTGAATCGATTTCATCAAACTAATCATTACCTTTATCATTAGATTTTTTAATTTTGCAGTGAATTCAATGCTTTTACTTTTTTGCTTCCTTTTGTTATGGTTAATCCCAAAATTCTAGAGAATGCCAACAAGTTCCTTAAGTCTCATCTCATTAGTGTTCTTTACTTGTCCCATGGCAAAGATCTTTGGTTGAAATTTATCATGAATAGACCTAATGGTTTTACTAAAAATTTCTCCATCTGTAAAAGTTCTACCAAACACATATGCAAAATTTTTAATATGACACAATTTTAAATAAAAATTAGATATTGAATTATCCTTATGCATCATTAGATTCTCAAATTGTGAATTCAATCTCATCAATTTAAATCTTTTAACAGAAGCTATTGTGAACGGGGCTTTCATCCCGCCAGAGCGTTAGCGACCACGACACTATGTCAAAGTTTCTTTTGAGACTTAAGAGAACACAAACAAGCCATGGTATGTCTAGAGAATGGAGTCGCCACCTAATTTTCATTAGGAAAATGGATGATGGCAATTCAATTCCTTGCTTCGGGATCTAAACCACCCTCATCCCTTAGAGATGGGTTCAGAAAGTTAGGTACAACTTCCTTTCAGCCCATCCAGATATAAATTCGGCCTCCACTAGGAAATACCAAATATCAATAGCTATACTTTGTTATATAGTCTACTTCAGTTGTTCACTTTATGCACACATTTCTAATTTTATCTTTTTAAAGATATGTTAGGTGATTTCATTCGAAATAATTGTTTATTCATACAAAAAAGGAGGCGAGGAGAATAGAATTACATATGTTTTCAATCATGAGGGATACGGGATGGGATTACATCAATTGTTATTTAACAATAAAATAAATTCTACTTCTAAACACTTCATATATAGCGTTCACTCGTTCATATCAAAGCATATTCATGCATATCAAACATTGAATCTAATCAAATCAATTTGAGACTTGATAAATAAGGAATTCCTCACCATCATTTGGAAGTCTATTCAATGCTTATCAAGCCTTTTCATGGCATAAATTCATACATACATTCAATTATTCTAAGTGATGGTCCATCACCATCAATGTGAGTTCACCATCATTTCATGGCATCATACAATTATTCAACTATATTTTTAAGCATGGCATATTCATACATTAATTCATATCAATGAATATAATTTAAGCCATAAACTAAAATCATGGCAATTCTACCTAGATTTGATAATTCTATCATTGTAATTCTACCTACTCATAGCTATTCTAGCATAATTCAATGGAAAATTCTAAATATGGCAAGTCTTGCCTAGACATGCCAATTCTACCCTATTTTAATCAATCATGGCAAAACATGGCTATTCTAGCCTAATTCAATCAATCAAACTCAACCAATCAAGGTAATTCATACATAATTCTATGTTATTTCCTAGCATGCCTCAGAAATAAGTTTAATTCTTAGTCATGATTCTAGTCATGTGCTCTTAAGCATGATTCTAAGACATGTGTTGTAAGCATACTTCTAAGCATTCACAAAAAAAAAAAAACCTTAACATAATTCTAAACAAGGAAGGAAAATCAGACTTACCTTGACACGCTTATCCATCTTGCAAAACAATAATGATTAAATAATGCATATAAACCCTAAACATGCATATTTTAAGCAAAAATAAACCTAGACATGCATAATTTTAAGCAAGAAAAATAAAGAAAAAAATAGGAGGGAGAAGAGAAAGCTACTCTTAGGATGTAACTTTCTAAATTTAGAGCAATATAAAACACCCAAAAAATATTGGACTAGAAATGACTAATTAGAATTCTCACAAGTGTGTTCTAGAGGGAAAGAGGGAGGGTTTCTAGATTCCTTGAGAAGTGTGACAAGGTGTGTTTACATAGACTTTCCTTGGACTGAAAAATTGATAAAAAATCAACGTGATATTCGGATTAACAGTGCTAGCGAACAGTACCTAGGCGAACAGAGCTAACCCACAATGAACAGTACCACTAATGAATAGTGTATTGTGATCAACCATGTTCAATTGATCATAACCTTTTGTATAGAACTTTGATTTACAATCCGTAAATTTCTACAAAAACTAGACATCCCAAGCTTCGCAACGGTATATGCTTTATTGTCTCGTTCTTTATAGATTGCCTTTTGTGATTTTTTGAATTTAGTCATTAGCTTTTTAGGTTTTTGGTTCTCTAGCTTTTCATACTTCTTTCCATTCAAAGGGTCTCTTCAAGCACTTCATATTGCTTAACACTCATTCGTGTTTCATCATCAAGCTAAGAAATCAAGTGTCTATAGTTGTACCTTTATGTTTTATGTCAAGAATGTCCCAAGCTTCTTTAGCGACTTTGCATCTCGAAATCTGACCAAAGTTGTTAAGATCAACTGCTACAAAAATCGCATTGAGTGACTTTGAATTCCAACTAAACCGCCTGTATTCGTCATTAGTGCATTCTTCCTTAGGTTTAAGTTTTCAAGCTCTGAATTGATTCAATTGTGTTGGTGGTGTCCAACCTCGTAGAATACTAGTCCATGCCTTGTCATCAAGTGATTTGATATACATCAACATTATCACTTTCTAATAGGAACAATTACCATCAGCAAGAATCGGTGGTTGTGATCCAGATCCTCCATTTTGTATAAACTCCTTGCCTTCAAATCAACATAATCCTTCTTCACTTGTATGTCAGCGAACCTGCTTTGATATCAATTATGAGATATAAAAAAAATGATCAGTTATATGTAATATAACAGAAAACTACAATATAAAACGGCACAGGAGGATTTACATGGTACGGTTATAAAAACCTACATCCATAGACAACTTAAAGCTATAATTCACTAAATTGTTGTTTGTACAATCTTTAGGTATGTTTATAGTGCTGACTCACTCTCAGACACCAACCTAATCTTTGTGAAACAAAATCTCAACAGGATCTTAAACTTTAGCAATACTATTCACTCTCTATTGCTAACAACTTAACAACACATTGTTAAGTAACACATAACAACGCGCACATTATTAAGTAACATATAATAATGATGTCTGATGTTAAATTATATAAACACTCAACTTGCATGTTCTCTCAAGTGAATACTAAGTCAAACAAACTTATCCAAAATTTATGCACGATCATAACCTCTCATACATGAATAAAACTCTCATAAAAACATAATCAAAGACACAATTCAAATTTACATCGAAGCCTTCTCGATAACTTGAAATGCAGTACCACCCACCATGTAAGTTATAGAAAATAACATGATATAGTGTGTGTGAATTTTAGTTGCCCTTCTCATCAATATCCTATAGAATCTCAATCAAACTCACATGGTGAGTATAGCATATCAATCAATAATATAGGAAGTGATATAATAAACTCCTCAGTAAACTAGGGTAGTAAAATAATATCCTAATCTAATAAGGGATATCCATTATGAATATAATACTTCCTAATAAAGACTTCTAGAAAGAGTAAAATAAGAAAGAATATAAACCAACATTTTAATTACAAGTTTGTCCAAAATCAATCATATGCATGACACATGTAGAAGTGTCATGTTGACACTAACAAATGGCTATGATTCATATTTATTTTCTCTCCATATTAATATATTTTTTACAAACACCAATCACAAGCTTAAAAAGGATGAGTTAGGGATGAGATGAGGAGGCTATTGATTAATTTCCTAGTTTTTTTATCTCTAATTCTTTCTTTGTAGCAATGGCTTTTCTTAGTTTATTCTCATTCTCCAACATATTAATCATGTCTTTGATTTCTTTTTTGTCTCTCTCCTCAGTTACACATTCTTGAACAAATATGAATAGATCCAAAAGAATTGTAGTGTGTTTTGTTGAATTAAAAAAAAGGCTAAACCAGAGAAAAAGAATCAAAATTGTAAGAGAAACGATTGAAAAATGAATAAGAAATAAAGTATGCCTTTTATTGTTGTGTAGTATAGGCATCAAAAGTAAAATTAAAGTAAATGAAAAACGTTTTGTAATAGTTTTTGCTAATATAATTAAATAAATATGAAGGTCGAAGAAAGCAAAATGTATTTGTGAGTTTTTGCAGTGTATAGATAGTTACTAATAATATAACTGAAAATAGTAAAGTAAATCAGAACAAAAATTTTTACGATATTCAATTATAAGCAACCTACATTCATGGGTAGTAAGAGCTACAATCTACTATGTTGCATGTGTTTACACTCGACTTAGGACTCTTTAAAATGGTAGACACCTGCTCACTCACAAACCTAATATATGCTAATATGATCGCCCTTGATCACAATAATAGTCCTTCACACACTATTCTAATGCTGCTTTTTTTCTGTCATGACTATCTTAATTAAACACGGTTAAGAATAACATGATGACAGTTGTAACTAGTATAGACCCATATGATACTCAACTCTCTTAAGTTTACACAACCTATAATAATTAACCAAAGCCTAAAACTTTATACAAGACATAAATAACAAAGAAAAGATGCACTCAAACTTGCTCTTGCTTCGTTCTCTCTTAATTTGACTTGAATGTGTTGAAGATCTTTTTCCTTCACTTACTTCTTCCATATTCTATATGCCTTCTTATATAAGTTATATAGATAGCTTTATATAGTAATTGACATTAATTGCAATCCTTATCATTATCTTGTAGAATCACATTAAAACTCAAAAAATAAGTTTAGATAATGATAAAGCATTATAGGAAGTGATAATATACTCCCCTAAGTAAACTAGAATACTATAAATAATATTCTAATATAATAATAAGATATGATCAATACATATAAAAAACTTCCGATTTAACTACAATACCAAATAATAAAGTTAGTCTATTCTAGTTAAAATTCTCCTAATACAAAATATCCATATATAAGATATCCATACATAAGATAGATGAAATTAGGAGTCACATTAATGTTTTTATCACATGATGATAAATTAAATTAATTACATGCAATGCATGTGCATAAGATGCCACGTGTGTCACCAACAATATTCTTTTTAATTTAAAAGAGTTCATAAGGTAGTTGGGTGTCAACATATTTATTTGAGTGCAAATAAAACCCTACCATTTAGATATTTGTTATTCAAATTTAAGTGAAATAATTTCATTTCTTAAACTTAATTATTTCTTAAACTTAATTATTACATAACTTAAATTAGAAGATAAAAAAATACAGCCTCTTACAATCTTACTTTCCTGCATATTATTTGCAAAGAGACAAACTACCAGCATGATGAAAAAAGCGATATTTTTACAACCAAATATTGAGGGGGCTAAATATGGACTGTTGTTCTATTACATCAGTTACTAATCAAAGCAACTATGGAGCCAGAATGACAACATTTGCATGAATTTGTAATTTCCATGCTGGATTTAGTAGCTTAGTTGGCACTAGGCAAGTTATGTGGTAGCCTAATGTGGTCAAACATCTAAAAGTCATGTTCCAAATGTTGTGCATATTCTAGAGGAGCATGGGGACAAACAAAAGTATGTGACATGTCACCTCAAGAATGGCCAAAATTATATGCATGTGTCAATTGACCTATAAATGCAATTTATTTGAAAAATGGTTGAAACCTTAATTACCTTAATTAAGAGCGGTCAATGTCAACTCTATGCTTGATTTTTAATATTCATTATTGTTCATCCCTACTTATTACTATTCTTTTTTTTTTTTTTTACACTACATTTTTCATTTGAACACTTGTTTAAACACTCTTTTCACCTAAATAGTTAATCAGCAGGGTTAACAACGATGAAAAACCCAACATCCATTGACATTTTTATTGTCTTGTAGTTGAGTTTGTATTCCCAAAGGTTTATTGGTGATTAAATTGAGAATTGATTCCATCGTGATTGCTAGAAAGAAAAAGCAATTCTTAGTTATCACTATCAAGCTCTCTCTACAATCGAATTAGACCTTTATCATCATTTTGCGGTAATTCAATTCTTAATGAGCAATTTTTTATTAGTCAATTAGTCTCCGATATCGTTTATTGATTATTAATTAAGGTAAAGATTTAAAAGAGCATTGAGACTTATTTTTTATAGTAATTGGAACTGACAATTAAACCTTCATCAATACAAAGAAATTACAATGTTATGGCCATATAAAATTAGGCTTTAATTAAATCTAATACAGTAAACACTTTACTAAAGCCCATTATTTTGGCCCATTTTCTAGGTCCCATAATGATCCCTTTTGATGCCTATATGAACCCTCTGGATTTTCACTCAAGATATACATATTTTTTTGAACTTTTTCTCCCTCTCAATTTCTTTTGGTTTTATGCGCTTCTCTCTTTAAGAAATTCTCTTAAGAAAATTCTAGAATGTCAAAAACCGACTTGAGTGTCAAAGGATTTTTGTCGACACTATTGCCGGTACCCTTGACCATTTTCTTTGTTCTTAGGACTTGTACCTGATATTTTACTCAAGCTTCAACCCCTTTCTGGCTGTCTGAAAATCATGGATCAACAATTGATGACGTCTATGGGAATGATAGTCTAAACCTCCTTAATCGTTACTCCAATCAAAACATAGTCACACCCACCATGAGTCACACATCCCAACACTCAACCTCCTAAAAGGTTGACAAAGAAATCGAGGTAGAAACTTCTCCCAAATGCCAGAGGGTAATAGATACTGGGAGAGCTTTAATAACATCCTCTGGGATGGCACCTAACTTTAAGCAGCCTCGACCTCTACTTAGAAGGCCAAAGAAAGGCAAGAAAAGTT